>CM035794.1:72162564-72403390 GCA_020466265.1 Siphamia tubifer | reverse complement strand
GCATCATCTGACCAATCAGTAGTCAGATGAGTTGACAGGATGTTGGATGAAGAGGAGAAATGGTTGTAAATTACAGAATGAACCTCGAGTGCAATTGTTTTTTTTTACTTCAGCGTTGTTGAAGTAACAAAGAAAAACTTGATGTACTAAGGTCCAGGAGCCGTCGGACCCGGTTCTAGCTCTGTGTTCTCCATTGGTTCGCGTTTCCCTGTTCACCAGTCTCTGGCTGTTTCTAAATCCCACTCCTTGTAGGGTCTTGTTTCTCATCTGGTGTCTATTGGTTTCAGTTCAGTTTATCATCCAATGAGTCATTAGATTAATTTATGAATCGATAAAATAATCACCTGATTAATCGTATTCCAAATTTTTTTTTTTTTCCTCCCAGTCCTACCGTTTCGGCTTTTGTTGGTCTGTTTGATTGTCAGTAAATATACATGAAAACTACAAGACCCATTTACATGCGATTTTCAGGAAAGCTGCAAAATCCAGCAAACGCATAAGTCAGAAGAAGACAAACCCTTACCCATCTGTTTACCCTGTTTGAGGAAAAGAGAAGAAGAGCGACTTTCAATGTCCCTGATATTTCAGCCAATGATTCTGTAGATAAGGTCAGGGCTCTAGAGTGCAACCAATTTGGTTACACATGCGACCAAATTTCTCACTGGTACAACAAAAAAAATCTGAGGTTGCACCAGTGTGGCGAGCCCTTGAAGCAAAATAATGTTTCTGCAACTCTGAAGGTATCCGTATCATAGTCCAGTTCATAGTCAAAGCATGCAAGCAACACATGTGACGTGAGCGACATGTTTCTTTTCACAGTTTACACATTGAACGCAAGTGAGCCCAGTGTAAAATGTAATATATCCGCGCAAGGGGGTAGTTGTGAGTCAGGTACAGTCTGGGGTCAAAGAGTGTGGTATTCAGATCAACATGTCGACTAAAGAAGAGTGTGTTCTGGTGTGAACGGTAGGAAAACTGGTAATTCCACCCAATTCAAGGCAGTTCGACTGAATGTCACTGAGCCTGTGTTACTTTATTATTTATGTAAATCATGTTTGATCCTTAAGTTTAAAAACGGAAAGAACACACAACAGGCTGGAATATTTAATAATGTTCATTTGAACCACTGGTGCAAAAAGGTCTCTAACCTGCAGCAGAGACGGAACCAGGACGGGGAATTCTAGACAGGCAGAGGCATTTCAAATATTAGTGAATATCACTTTCTGACCTGTCTGCTCGATGAATCTTCTGTAATATAATGTGTTAAATTAAACTCCAACACTTGTGTACTGCCCCTGCTTGTGACTCATGATATTACAGGTGTAATTACAGAGACAATGGAAGACCTGATGAGAATTGATGTGGAAGGGGAGGGGCCAAGTCTGGAAGATTTTAATGCTAGAGAGAGTGTGGCAAATTGGTTCATCCAAGGTCAAAGGTCAAACGGGCCAAATGACAGGAGTTGGCTATCTGTGTCAAGCTGTTCAGATACTGAGGTGTTCAGTTTGAAGCCTTTATGGCATTTGAACTTTTAATTTCGATTTTCTTTTTATTTAATATATTTTCCGATATTTTTACGTTAAAATTTCAGCTCATTGAATCACTTTAAGCACAAGCTCTTTCTTGTAGAACTATGCTCCAAATAAAGAGCTTGATGTTGACAAGGTTGTTGGTTAAGCATTTAGAAATCAATGTCAATATAGACAGTGACTTAAAAACTATGGTGTCAAATACAATTGAAAAATTTGGGTACCCCTAATATTTTTGGTGGTGCACCTAAGAAAAAAATGTAGACGCACTAGCGTAAAAAGTTACTCTAGCCCTGGATAAGGTGAAACTGCACTGCATGGATCAGAAGATGAGACGACAGGATGGTTTTGTGGTGATTTATCCACTTCCGTTGGCGGAATGGTGTGATGACGACCAGGTCCGGACTCGGTCATTGATGCGCTCACACAACATTGTACCGTGTTGGGAGTATGGGTGGGCCAGATTCAGGACCACCTTCTCAAGCGGGCCCCGGCATGGTACTTGAGCACCGAAGAGATGTGTTCAAATGAACAAAATAAAGAGGACTTGGGTACGTAGCGTACTCGGATATGCTGTGTAAAAACATCCTTAGCCGCATACTCAAAAATGTCATTATTACTCCAAAAACGCTGAACTCGTCTTAAATAGACCGTCACAGTGCAAAAATTATCCGAATTAGCATTTTCCCTGTCATGTAACTTCAGAAAGATGAAATGAAACATGTAGCCTTGCTCCCTCGCCATGTGGTGTGCCCTCACTAAATTTTTCTAGAAAAACCCCCGAGATCCCATTACATTTTGGCGAATGTCGGTCAACCGTCAAGGTCACAGAAAATGTGTTTTTGCAATGATAAGGGATAGGTCAAATCGGGTAAAACATTTACGAGCGGTGGGTTTGGTTGTGTCTGGAACCAAATGTTCTGAGGTCAGTTTTAAGGTGGTTTTTAAATGAGTCACTGTTAAATGACTGGACCGTATGACTGCACATTTAGAGGAGAAATGTCACCAATAGTTAAACGGTGAGTAGGCCAACGTTACGAAAGGAGAGCGTCATCCTATGTTGGCCTCCTGTTGAATCCATTTATGTTAATGCAGCTGCTTGTGTGACCAGTAAAACGTACAAACTGCTCCCAATCAAGTCATGATAATTTTATAATAGTGAGTGAATGTTTTCAAGTGCCTGGACTCTGTTTCCTAACTACTTGGAGGAAGTGAAATTGGACTAAGGATTGTATCTGTATGTCAGTGTCTGGTCGCTGCCCCTCCTTCTTTCCGTCTTTTTTTTTTTTTTTTTTTTTTTTTAAGGGCTGGCTGTTACACACATCTGAGCCTTTGTTTCTCTTATTTTCCTTTGGGGGGTGTGTGTATGTCTCTTGTATGATTGAAAATGGCAAAAAAAAATAAAAATAAAATATATATAAATAAATAAAATAGTGAGCAAAAATGACTGGTGGATTTTGGGGGGGAATAACTAAATAGACTAGTCTGACATGTCACTGGAATCACAGGGTGTTTTTCTGGAAAAGGTAAAAAGTATATCCAGTATACCCACTTCTCTAGGGACCACCAGTCAATGTTTTTAAGCCTTCGCTCGGCACAAGAAGTTAATTTCTTCGGCTGTAAATATGGATGGTGATGTCAACATTTCAGCCACATTATTTTAACGGCACTGATTTGTTGTCGACTTGTTTTGGCTTATGTAAATGCCTTTGTGATATACTTGATTTATGGCTTAATAACATGAATGGAACTGTCATGCATATGAGGTTCTTTTTCTTAAATGCCTGAGCGGTTAATCACAGGAATTGAAGCATTCAATCTTAAACGTTAGCGTCAATGCTCTACTACATACACAAGGAAGATTTATTATATAACGTATAATTTGCGATTAAAGTCCATAAAGACTTGATCTGTTGAGACTGAACTGTCATAGCTTTTTAAAATGGTCACTGGACTGGATGCGTGCCATGCATCCAGCTAACTGATAAGTTTACCAAATGTGTGTGCAGGCCTGTGATTGCCTTGGCAGAAGTACTTTCCACTGACTGTCTTGCATAACACAAAGAGGGGCAGGACAGGGAAGGTCAGAATGAAAGATTTTGCAAGTATATGGATTGAATTTGTCAGGCCAGTGAGATGGGGCACATTTGTTCGCTCTTTGTGTCCTTTTCTTCCTCTGATGAGTAGGTTGGACAATTAAAATGAATGTGAGTGATACGGCAGGTTGAAGGTAATAGCAACACATGATTTTGAACATTTATACTCTTTTATACCAGGAATGGCAGAGTTACTCAGGAAGTTATCTATGGATTTGGCTGAAATTTGATAATTGATAATTGAAATTTGATATTGATACTGGCTTAAGGAACAACCGATTAATTTTTTTTTTTGGGGGGGGGGGGGGGGGTTCGTAGCAAGATAACTCAAAAAGTTATGGATGGATTTGGCTGAGATTTTCAGGAAATGTTGATACTGGCACAAGGAACAAGTGATACAACTTTGGTGATCAATGAAGGGGGGGCATGCTTGTCTTTCAGGATGGGGTCTAATCTGCCTTGGTGGAGTCTGCACTCTCAGTGATTTTCTTGTTGTTTTTTTGTTTTTTTTTAATGCATTTGTCAGCAACTTTACGACGCAAAAAGTACTAGACCAATTTCCATGAAATTTTTGGGAAAGGTGTGAGGTGGTCCAGAATAGATCCCATTAAAAGTGGGGTGCAAGATATTTTCCGAGAGTACTTTTTTTTTTTTTTGCTATATTATGTAAAATCCCCTTCACACACCGATTACAACCAATTAATTAAATGCTCAAACACAAAATAATAAAATATATACTCACCTGTGGAATAAACAGGATTGGAAAAACATCATCCAATCATATTGAGAACCCACTCGAAATGATTGAACACAGATATGTCTTATCAACCCTAACTGCCATTACCCATCCCCCCCTCTGTGGGTACCCCTCCTGCATGAATTGTGCATTCTCTGTAGGGTCGCAACGATGTCATGCTATTACAATTAACCGCAATTTTATAAGTCATGGTTAATTAACTGTCTATTCTGCCAATAAGCATCATATAAAGTACAGTAGATGAAGAGTGGAACAAAGACACAACAATATGCCTTTTCCATACGGAATGAAAGCAATGTAACAGAAGCTGCATTCAACATTCCACCAGTGAAAATGACAAATGAGGAATAAGCTGATGGTCTGTCTCGGGGGCAGATGCATTTATGAATTGTCTTGACTTGACTGGAGCGATCACAGAGATTCACAAGCATTCACGAGAACTCAACGTCAATTATCATCCTAAATAAGAAAACCATAATCAACATTTATCAGTTTGTGTCACATGAAACTTGGCTAACAAAAGGTTTAAAAACATGAAATAAACACCATGGGAAAACTAATGGATAAGGACAATAGTTTATGTTGTTACACCAGCAGTTTACACACAGTGTTGGGAACTTAGCAAAACCTGCTGGAACATTCTGTTTGGTCAATATCTTTAATTTTCTCACTGACGGGATGAATACGATACCCATAAGTGATTAGGATGAAAAAATATGTTACAATCATAACGGTTCATACGGTTACGTATTGTTTTTTTTTTTTGTTTGTTTTTTTGCGGGGGGGGGCACTGATATTTGATGGACGTATCAGCAAATCAATCAGTGTAAAGATGATCAGTACAATGATTGGTCGGAGTTTTCTTCTGGTTCCACCCTCTAGACTGGACTAAAACAGTTTCTTTCTTTCTTTTTTTTTTGTTGCAAACATATATATATATATATATATATATATATATATATATATATATTATTGTTCTGTATATTATTCTGTATATTTCTTGTCGACCTTGTAACTGCTAGTGCTACAGGCTATATATTATGTCCTCTATTGTAAGTCGCTTTGGATAAAAGCGTATGCCAAATGCAATGTAATGTAAAACCTTTAAAGCTTACAGATGCAGGAGGATTGAACTTCACCTGTCAGTAAATCAAGTCAGGGAAAAAACTGCATATCTGCTAACACAACAGGCTGATATGATGCATGAAAAGTAAATAATGGGTCTGATATATTGGCCAACCAATTTATCAGTCAATCATTAGCAAATTATAAACTTAACTTATACTTACTTAAACTTATATCTAATTGGTTTCATCAGAATAGTGACTGGCATCATAATTACCTTTGATGTTTGATCTCAGCTGGTGTTATATCATGCTTGTCTCTTCTACAGCAAATGTTAACCCTAATATGATAACACACCGATGCTAATGGGGCAGTAGCAATTTCAAATAAAGTTCTCATAATAAAAATGCACAACAGCAGGAATAAAAGAGTTCCTAAGATGTTCAGGACAACACGCTGGCATCACCATGAACTAACGTTAGCGGCATGGCGCTAGCAGCTGCAGACGGAGCCTCACATTCCTGTCCGCACGTTCACTCCTGGCCACCCAGACGGACAGGTCACAATGGCACCGGTTGTGTGTGCAGAGTTCTGCAGGCTCTGTCTGCAGCTGCTGGCAATGAGGTGCTAATGTTAGCCACAGAGTTAAAGCGTATCGTGGGGTGAAAACAAATGTCCGAAACTTCAATGTCTGGCTAAAGTTTGCCATTTCCCTCCGCTCCACGCCCCAGTAGTATATTTGATCACTGTTTTTTGCCTTGTCGTCTCCACTTTCATTGAAAACAACACATGGTTGGTGGGTTTTGAGACAGTAAATATGCACTCCAAAACTGTACAGAGAATGCTGCTATAAAACCAGCGAAGAAGACCTAAACGGTAAAATCCTGTCTAATTCCCCTTTAACACAATGTTATCCGGTGCCATACTGCTTCTCCACAGACAAGTTCAGATGTCTGCATGCAGCTGCCTGGGAGAGAGACTGAGGTTGTGAGGGGCAAGCAAAGACCTGTCTCTGCTTTCTGCATCTCTGTGTACTGTACAGTCTTGGAGGTATGAAGTATTACCTTCACCAAGAAGCTAATGTGGCTGCTGATTTCTATGGTTGTCATTTTGACTATCTGTCTATCAGCAGGATTATAAAAGATCTGTTTTTGGTAATTATCAGGAACCTTTTTTACAAAGCACAAGGCCTGTCATGATAATCAATAAATCAGTTAATTGCATGATAATTAATAATAAAAATGAGAGTGATACATTTTCTGCGTTCAGTATATTTACCAAAGGCAATGGATAGTTCATTGATCTGTAGCGAATGTTTCCAAACCCTGAGTGTAATGATCAGTGAACCCTCCTGTCAGTCACTCTGTATGGGGAGGCGGGACATCTGGTGCACTAAGAAGCAGCAGGAGGGTCCATGAAGAGTCAAGGGAAAGTTTGTGGTTTCCAAGCAGAGTCGAGTTGAGCCAATACCATGTAGTGGAAACCCGACTTTAGAAGAAATAACAATGGAATTGGTTTAAGATAAGATAGTCCTTTATTAGTCCCACTGGGGGAAAATCCAGGTTTAAAGCAGCAAGATTATAGCACGGCACACAAGTAATCACTTCTATAAATAAATAATTATATATAGAATATATAATTTAAGATTATATATAATATATATACATATTCACGGAGCAATATAAATGATTGCACTGTTATTGCACAATTTATTTTGAGCGGTTTCTGTTGTAGATTCTGGCAGGTGCAGGAAGGAAGGACCTGCCTCTTTTCCACACTTGGAGTGTCTCATTCTGTCACTGAAGGAACTCCTTAGTGCAGTCAGTGTGTGTTTCAGAGGGTGAGATTTTCGGACTATGATGGAGCTTCCTCCTCCACAGGTTCCAGAGGGCATCCCAGGACGTAGCTGTCCTTCTTTATCAGTTTGTCCAGCGTCTTCCTGTCAGCTGTTATGATCCTGCTCCCCCAGGTCTAAAAGACATTGTTTGGTTGAGGTTTCTGACCGACCCTGTCAATATGTGTAACCAAAATGTGTTTTATGAGCTTGAGGCATATGTGCGTGCAAATATATCTGCGTGCAACCCAGGAAAACAAAACAGGCGCACATGTGCGAGTGCTTCTAAAATGCATCAAACTGGTTTTGTCCCACAGTCCCTGGGGAAGACAGGGGCATATTGATCTGACTGTTGTGTGGGGAAAGTCCCTTTGCATGAGGTCCTCCTGGCCTCAAACTGGAGCCCCCCCCAGTACAGCAGAACTGTCTGCCTAGAGGTTCTATGAGGAGACGGGTGGAAGCCAATGGTTCTAGGAATATTAACTTGGATCCACAATGAGTGTGGAGGCAGAGGAATGGTAAAGTAAAGCCACAATAACAGACTGACCCCCACCCCCCATTCTGGCCAACACTCCGTCCAACAATCACGCCCCCCCCCCCGTTAAGAGAATCCAAAAACAGAATCGATGATACAGATGGATCATCTATCCTGCCATTACATACATTAACAGAGCCACTATATGAACTTGGTCCTGTTCATTATTTCAGAGCAGATATATCTGTTTACTGCTGAAATGTCCTATTTATTTCCTGTATAATATCAATATTGATCCCAGTACTGATGTGTTAAAGGGCTGCAGTGGTGCAATAATCAGGTTACAGCTCAAATTGAATAAATTAATCTGAATCAATTCATCATTGTTGAATCAAATCAATATTAGATGGAATTGAAACATAGATTAATCAATTCAGGACCTTATAAATTAAAATGCAATTATGTAAATTGGCTATGGTGCTCAGCCCTACTGGTAGGAAAGAGGCCATGTTCACCTAATTATAAATCCTGACCTACAGAATATGAGATGATTTTGTCTAAACTTGGTCTGTAGTTCAATTTTTTCACTTAAGTTTTATGTTTGTCTGTAGTTTCATAAACCTTGTGCTGATCCATGACTGTAGGCTCTAACCCAACTGCCAGTGGTCATGCAGGAAAAGAACAGCTATAATTCCTTATTATTTTTTTTTTAATAAAGATTTGTGTTAAGTAGCTGATTCTAAACGAATCTGTCTAAGAGATTAATATGTTCTAATACAGTAGTGTGTATATATATATATATATATATATAATTTATTTATATAAAGAGCAAACACAAGCACAGTATTTAGCAAAAAGGAATCCTATCATGGTAAAAGTAGTAGGGGTTGTAGATGTACACAAGAAAATTAATCCATTACATCATAACAAGGATAAAATGTTCAAATATGACTGACTATTGTTACAATAGCAGCACAGTGTTTCTGGCATGCAGGACTGCGGTGACCACCAGGAACACAATGTGAAGTTTAAAAAAATCTGCCCAGTATCTGAAGCCTCAGCCAATGCTGCTCTGTCTTTTCCTGTTACTTTACACAGCATACAGACATACTTCAATAATACTGGGCAGCTGTGGCTCAGTTGGTAGAACAGGTTGTCCAATTACCAAAGGTTCAGCGGTTTGAATCTTGGCTCTGACTACCCACATGTCGAAGTGTCCTTGGGCAAGACACTGAACCCTAAGTTGCTCCCCGTAGGGCCAGACAGTGCTGTTTATGGCAGCAGCCGTCTATTGGGGTGTGTGTGTGTGTGTGTGTGTGAATGGGCGATTGTGTTGAGTCATAAAGCACTTTGGAGACCATGGGTGCATAAAATGCTCTATATAAGCTCAGTCTAATTACCATTTACCATTACGAACATACTCGAGATCAACTGCCAAATTCATTGCCAACTCTTTAAAAAATTTATTTCGATCCATTTAACCAATTAGTTGGTGCAGCACTAGTTCAGAAACTGGCAACGTAGTCTCAAAGATCAATGTAAAAAATTGTGGGAAAACTGAGGTCGTGATTTTATTTTTTTAATCGTGATATACTTTTGCCACATAAGATACCACTACTTTGGAGGCAAGGTTTTTGGAAATGCATGTACTAATAACATAAGATAATTAAAAATAAAATGAAGGAACTTGCACAGTATCTATTCTCTTTGTCACTAAATACTAAACATCGCATTTCTGTACTTCTAATAAACAGCAACAGCTGGAAGCGATGACACTTTCAGCACAAGACTGGCTGCTGATCAACCCCAGATGTCTAAAACCGTTACTTGCGGACACCACACACTCAACCGTGCTAACCTGTGGCCGTCCTCCTGATGAAATACGATGCAGTAAGGGTGTTTTCACAGTGGGTATCCGCCATACCTGGATACAATCATACCTTTCCTACAGATGTTGCGTTCACAAGCGTGTACTCGGTAACACATGCCAGAATATGACTGGGTGTTACAGGGCTGACACAGTTGATGGCGGTGTGGAAGGAATTCTGTCACTATCCAACAAATGCAGAAGTGAGAAGAAGACAAACCCTTATGTCATTAACAGAGCAACTGTTCTGTTCATTTGTCCACAGTAGCAGCACATCTGTTAGCCTGTTTGAGGCAAAGTGAAGAAGAGCAACTTTGTTTTTTGTCCCATATGTATCACTGAGTAGTTTAGTCAATTAGGTGAACCAGTGCTGTATGGATCTGATGCCTTTTCAGCTGGAAACAGGATCGCCATCTACTGTATGGTGGCCATTCTGGCATCTCATGGTGATTAGGGGTCATTCCTGGTCAGTTCACATAAATCCCCAGAACCGCCCCAGTGACACCTCTTCAATTTGCCTGATTTTTGTTCTTAGTGCCTTATGTTGAATGAAAGAATCCAAAGTACTGCATGTGTGTGTTTCTAGCTGTCCACATGTCGAAGTGTCCTTGGGCAAAGACACTGAACCCTGATTTAGTCTCCCAGTAGGACTGACAAAACCTTAGAAACCTGGTGTGTGTGTGTGTGTGTGTGTGTGTGTGTGTGTGTGTGTAAAGTGCTTTGAGCACCATGAAGGTGGAAAAGCACAATATAAATGCAGACCATTTACCATTTATGAGGCCCAAGTTTATAATCAAGTACCCAGTGGGTAGTGACTGTAAGCACATCATCATCTTCTTTTTTTTTAATAAAATAAAAATTTGCAAATTAAATAATATTAAAAAACAAATGCATAAATGAAAAATGAAAAAAAATATTTTTTTTACACAATACATAAAAATAAATACATTAAAGAAAATGGAAACACATATTCAAACCTTTGAAAAATACATGTTTCGCTTTGCACCTGATTTATATTTAACCCTTGTGGGGACCTGAATTTTGGTCCCCATGGTGTGACTGTGTAAAACATATTAATGTCCCCATAAAGATAGGAATACAAGTACACACACACACACACACAGAGTTGTTGAGTCCAGGAAAAGACAGCTGATGTCACAAATATCTGTAAATCAGACCAGACAGTTAGTCATGACACGGCTACCAGAGGGGTTAGCTAACTCCCAGAGCTGTGTATGTATGTGTGGGTGATTCTCACGGAACATGAAGCTATTACTGTAATGAGAGTGCATTGCTGTGATGCAGTGACTCAACACAATAATGCTAACTATACCATTAGGTATTATGATCTAGCTAAATATTGACTTTTGTCACATTCTAAAAAATAACACCCTATTACCAAACCAATTTAAAATAAAAAAAAAATCATTATGAAATGCTGATTAATTTCAGTAATAAATCACTCTTGTCACGTTCATGCAGTTATGAGACTAATCATACAATTTTTACAAGATGAAATAAAGGTGACTCACTTTGTAGCCATCTTGGGTCTTCTGTTGGTCCAGATTCATTGTGGGTAGTTTCAGCTCATATTCAGATTCTTATATTTATAAAAAAACCCAAAAAAAACAATGATAATGAGAATAGCGACTCATGGACATGATCGTTTCTTGATATATTATGAATATTCATTATTAAAATAACCAAAAAACAACACTTAATGGAACCTTTGACATATAGCAATGTATTTGTAGTTGTATTTATTTATTCATTGTTATGTTTTCCTCTAATTCAAAGACCAGAAATTTTGGTCGGGCCACGATCGGGTAATGAGAATTTGCCCAGAAAATGTAGAAAAAGTAGAAAATAAAAATAGTTTGAAAACAACCCAGTGTGAAACAAAAACATATTTTCCTCAACAGTAAAATAATGCTATATATAGGATTTATTTCATATTTAACCACTAAAAACTCAGGACCATTGATTTTTAATTTTTTTTTGTTTGTGTCATGAGAATCATCCATATGTGGAGCAGGGGTTATATTGTGTTAGAGGCATCATGATCTGTTACATATGTTCAGTCATTTGTAAAGTACACAGTAAGAGGTTTGTAAAGATTTAAAGCAAGGGTTGACTGATTAACAGAGTGTATATTCACATTTTCCATCTGTATTTTTTTTTAAGACTCAATAAAGTGAACACATTTTAATAATGTTTTTCTTTTACTTGGATCCAGGCCTGACTGTCTGTCTACTGTTAGTGCTGTAGTCTTGAGCAATGTGCCCAACCCACTGCATTATCTGTTTGGATACACTCAAACACTTCATAGTAATATTTAATTTTCATGTAAATCAATTTAATTTCATCGCGACAATCCAGAATATGTACTGTTGAAACGTCTTGTGCTGCAGTTACTCTAGAAGTTGGCATCATCGTTTCTCATCTTTACTGCAAATTTATGTTTAGTTCCTGAGTGACAGTTTTAGGTCTTTCTTTTTCAATGAACTACAAATAAAACATGATGCTTTCCTTGACAAAACTGCCATATTTGTGCCATATTGAGCTCCAGGCGTCACATGACTTTTAATTGTCAGGACGCCATGTTGGCCGTAAACATGATGATTGCGACGCCACTGTAAACATTATGGCAGTAAACATCTTCGCACCGTCGGAGTGCACATCTCACTTCAGTTCGCGTGAAATTCAGATTTATATGCAGAAATTGGACAGATTAATACCATCTGGGACTCTTCTGCAACCGCTCCATTTTCAAAGGAAGGGCCTTATCTAAAATCCTTGCATGTGATTAGATTAAAAATCTGTTTCTCTTGACTCACGCACAGCTTCATCCACTCACGTTGAAGTCAAGCTACTTAATTCGCGAAAATAGTTTTCATCAGGTATATGCACATCAACAGAAGGGGTTTACACTTACCATTTATATGTGACGTTTATTTATAACCTCGTCTACTACGATGCCCACTCAGTTTTTCTGGTAAACATCGTAGGAAAGCATGGTTTTACATTTATCCTTCAGTCATGATTCAGGGCTAACGAACACATCTGCGAACATCTGTTGCAGATATAGTTGTCATTTCTTCCTCCCAGTTCCATTACTGTCAGCCTTAATTTACCAGCCTCTTTGACTTGGTCCTCTACCAAAACAACAGGGGGGGGGGTACCACAATAACCATGGGCTTCTGCACTTGTCCCATTTCTTTATCCACCAGTGGATACATCTGATAGTTCAAACTCTTGCCAAACCCGGTTGGAAGAAGACTGAAAATATAATTTCCATTAACAAACTCTTCTAAAGCCGTCCTCTGTTCATCTTTTACAGAATAAACATGTAGTAGAGTCGACAAAACACTGGAAATAGCTGAGTCGATATGGACATTCAAATACCGAACGCACGCTGCCGTTGTTGTGTATCTGAAAAGACTACACCGCCGTCGCTTCTGCTTAACGTCACACCAGCCACAACGCTTCAGGGTAGTCCCACCCTACGATACTGATTGGCTCCTTCATTTGGAAATAGATTTGATCCCTGTGCTACTCAGATGGTTGTGTGAGCGTAGCGTAACGCAGCCAGATGACATAAGTCAGGGTACCGTATAGTGCCCCTGGGTTGCTTTTCAAAAGTATCTCCTCCTCAGCTGAAGAAGAAACCACACAATACACATTCATAAAAAAGACCACAAAATCAACACAATAAAAAGAACAACAGGACGCTTAATATCAGCTGTTTAAAATGGCAACTGCTTTTGGAATTTTTTAAATAGAACCAACACGCAATGCATTCAATAACAATGGAGGACACCTTTAAGTGATGTTGGTTAATACATTTCAAGTTATGCTCAAGGTCAATGGTAGCCCCCCCCCCCCTTCAAGTAGAATTTCAGTGACATTTGATTTCTGTGTGTTTTTCCTGAAGCAGTTGAGTTTATTATGCGTGCAGTAAGTGAACTCATTTCTCTTTTGGTCTCTAACTCGTTCTTTCTTGGCTGGAACTCATGGAATCTATACAGTCTAGACACAAAATCTCCTTCCATGATCCCTGTGGGTCCTGAAGATGGGAGGGGTGTCTCTGTGCATGTGAGAGTGTGTATGTGCATATATGTGCACCTGTGTCAGTACCCATGCAGCAGGTCATTCATGGTAGTTTCATTCAGGCCAGCTGTTTGGGCCCCTGGTGGCTTGTCCTTACTGAGGCTGGCCATGTCTACTCACTAATGAATATGGTCAGCTGGTATACATGTTGTGCCTTTTATCTAGGGTTGAACGATTTTAAGAAAAAACATTTATTGAAATTTTTCTGGCAGATTTTGGGATTTCAATTTAATTCGCGATTTTCTTCAAATCAAGTTTCGGTGGTTCAGCAACATTTGCAAACATCAAAGAAACTATACCATTCAAAGAATAAATGCTGTACCCTGCCCTGATTTACTGACAGATGGAAGAAAGAGGAAGAAGGGGAAAAAAGAAGAAAAGTGTGTGTGTGTGGGGAGGGGGGGAGATAAAACCAAAAAGAGAAGATAGAAAAAAGGAGAGAAAAGGGAGAAAGTAACAAAAAAAATGGAGACAACGAAGAAAACTAAAAATTGGATGTGTACATTTGGTCGTATTTATCAGTTCAACTGTCGTTATTTATATTTTTAACTGTAATTAAACATTTTCTGACATTTGTTTTCATTTGACAGAGGAAAAAAAACATCAGCTTCGGTTTCAAATAAAAGCAGGCTGTATTGGTCGTTGGTGAAGCATCATGGAAATAAATAAAAATAAAAAATCAGTTACAAATCCATATTGGCCATAAAATCGTTGATGAAAAAAAGTTAGGAGCACTACAAAAAATGTTTTTAAAAATGCAGCTTTGACAATCTCAATATAGTATAGTTTGAAATTGGGATTTTCAGTCCAATACTGTAGATTGTTCAGCCCTATATTTACCAAAATATTTTCGTTAACAATTAACAGGTTGTCTTTGTCTATATTAATATATCTTTGTGGGTGGGTGTAAATGTGGGTGGCTAAGACAGTTGTCCCTTACTGGGCCTAATGAGGGTGTAAGTGTTTCCTCCACTCAAAGTTTTACCAACTGGTTCGGTGTGCTCTTTATTACTGCGTTAGCTAGTGATGAAGCAGATGTATCTGTTATGTAGGGAAAAATAGTATTATAATTCTCATTATCCATGTTCACACAGACATGAGACGCTTGGGAAGATTATTTTAGTGTTCACTACAATTAGAGGTCGCACAATAAAATGACACAATACTTTTAAGTGGGGGTGGCATGGTGGTGCAGTGGTTAGCACTGACGGCTAGAAGGACCTTGGTTCAAATCCCACACCAGACCTTTCTGTGTGGAGTTTGCATGTTCTTCTCGTGTCTGCGTGGGTTTTCTCCAGGTACTCCAGTTTCCTCCCACCATCCAAACACATGCACTGATAGGTTAACTGGTTAATCTAAATTGTCCATAGGTGTGAATGTGAGAGTGATTGTTTGTCTATATATGTTCAGCCCTGAGATGAACTGGAGACTCATACAGGGTGTACCCCGCCTTCGCCCATTGTAACTGGATTAGGCCACCAGTGACCCCCATGACGAGGATAAAGCGGGTTCAGATGACGAGACAAGACATTTAAGTGGGTGGTTTCAGTTGAACATTTTGCTGGTTGTTGAATCACTCAAATCTATTTGGAAGACATTTTAACCTTCATGCATACTCTGGAAATTTTAGTTAATTTTTGTGTTGTTTCTTTTGTTTGTTTGTTTTATTTTTAATTTGTTGATCATGTTGTGGAATACAATACTTTGCAGTTCAGTCTGAAAACTGACAAATGGAATGAACCAATATAGAACATAGGATCATTAGAGTTTTTGGTGAAAACAGTCAAAAATTGGATATGTTTCCTACTTGGAGTTCATGTTTTTCATTTGACTTTCCCACTGCTGATGAATACTCTACAGGAATATTCTTTGAGGAATATTCTGGTTATGTCAGGGGTCTTCACCACCGGTCCTAGAGAGCCACTGTCCTGCATGTTTTAGATGTAGCTCTCTTCCAACACACCTGATTCAAATGATCATTCAGCTCTACAGAAGCCTCATAACGACCGTCAGGTGTGGTGGAAGAGGGAAACATCTAAAACATGCCGGATAGTGGCTCTTTAGGACAGAAGTTACAGACCCCTGAGTTATGTCATCAATGAACATATAACACAGGCCCTATTATTTAACTACAACTACAACCCTAAACAAGAAATCTTTGACAAATATAATTTTGATTAGTCCCATTTCATATGAAATATCTAGATGTACTCATCCCAAGAGATTTAACAAGACTTTATGATATCAGTTACAATTATATTAAACAAATGTATGATGTCATTAATAGGTGGAGTCTGCACCCACTTGGCTTTCATAGTCAGAATCAGAGGGGTCAAGATGAACATTTTAACAACAGTATTGTATATTTTTCCATCTCCCAGTAGGAACCCCCACCCCCAAACAATTCAGACTGGGACAAACGCATATCATATTTTATCTGGAATAATACAAAACCCCAAAGTGAAAGACTCAACTCTCCAAATAGAAAAGGAGAAAGGGGGGCTAGCTCTTCCATGTCTCAGACTTTAGTACACTGGTGTAACTCCACCTATGTGGTGAGGTGGAAGAATATTGAGATATCCCAAATCAATATACCAATACAATCAATTTGTGGCTGCCCTGGAAGGGAAGAAGAACTGGAAGTGAAGTCAAACCATTGGATTAAATATATCACTGAATGTGTGGAGGGAGGTGGTCAAGAAGTGTAAAATTCAAAGGGAGATTAAACGAATTATTTGGCCATCATTCGACTTAAACTTTACCCCCGCACTTCATGACTCCAGATACAAGCGTTGGTCTCAGCTTGGCATTGCAGCACTGTGTAAAATTGTGTCTGGGTGGGAGATGAACAGCTTTCTAAACCTATGCCAGACATATAACTTTCTAACAGATTTCTACTGTTACCTTCAGCTCTACAGTTACTTCTGGAAAGAGATAAAAGGACAGAGTGAAAACTCTGAGCGGTGAACCATTTTTTCATGATTTTATTTTTTTATCTATATATAAGGACAGTTTCTTATTTTATTTATTTCATTTTTTTTACCTGAATGCACCTCTATTTCTTATTGTTTACCTGTCTGACTGGAAGAAGCACACAAGAAGTCCAATGTGCCTGTGCTGTAGTGTACTTGTGCAAATGCCAATGAAAGTCTATTCTATTCTGTTCTATTCTATTCTATCACCACTCATTAGTCTTTACTGATGCCTTCTCAGCTCTGAACAAACACTCAACAACATATATTAAACAAAAGTGGGAGAAAGAAATTAATATAGAAATAATTGAGGAAATGTTGAACACAATATGAGAAATGCAAATCTCCACAAACTCAATAACTTGGAAAGACTTTCACTGGAAAAACATTATTCGACATTTCATAACCCCTAAACAGAAATCTAGACAAATGGGGACCCCTCTGCTATGCTGAAGCTGTGGTAGAATATCAGTGGCCCACTCCCATATGTTTTGGTCAGGTTGTTTTGGGAGGAAGTGTCCAAAATAATCTCTAAAGTTCTGGGCTTTGAGGTGAACATATCCTTCCTCGTGCTATACCTTGAACTTCCCCCCCTTGGGGATTTAAACATAAATGACTCTTTATCTACTGAAGATTTTTATGGCAGCCACCAAGAAATGCTATCGCAAGATGTTTGCTTCAAAAACTCAGCCATGCCACGGACATTTTTGTGAACATTGTGAATCAATTACATCACATGGAACAGATGTCTTATAATCTGAGACTACCAAAGGGTGTAGGAGAAGGACATTGGAAAAAGTGGGTCTTCTTTTTAGCCCAGTGACCTCAACATTGCGACTCGCTCTGACCTGAAATCATGTTGTCACATGCACCGTCTGAGAATGTGTGTTTAATTGTCTGCCCACATTATTTTTGTTTCTTTGCTAATTTAGTTTTTTCCCCAGGTGAATTCAGTTTTCTGACCCTGCTGTTTTTTGACTTTGTCTGTTGTAAAATAAAGTTTAAAAAAAAGCTAAAAGTGAATTCTTGTCAAGCCCCCCCCCCCCAAGTCTGAAGATTTCTTTGAGGGCGTATATAATGCCCACATCATATATTTAATAGGCATTGTCTGGTTGTCGTTGTCTCGTTTATTTTTTCCTAATCAGTGCAGTCAGTCAGTGCTAGTTGCAGTGCTATGCTGTCCCTTTGTGGTATGTTGAGGTCTTCTTCATTGCAATTTTTTTTTTTTGTGGGGGGTGGTTGGGGGGTGCTGATACTTGCAGCATCTGGATCCACTTAGATACAAAGAAAACCCCAAGCAGCTCTTTTACTTCAGACTTAAAGTCTCGGAGCCCAAGTTACTCTTCTGTTTTTCTGTTTCTCTTTTGACAATAGGGACAAATGGGATGTTTCCCCAGGCATCTGCACGAAAGACATTTAAGGTTGTGTGTTAAAACTGTCCACATACCAGCTAGCTATCTCTTTCCCAGCTTACTGTGTCTGGGTACTGTTATAACCACTTTTAGTAAATTAAGGAAGTCCAAACTAATAGCACATGCTTTAGTGCTAGCTTGTTTTCTTTTTTCCCTGGTGCTACTATTCTACAAACTCATAAAATAATGTGATATATATATATATATATATATATATATATATATATATATATATATATATATATATATATATATAAAATGCTGTATTGCAATCTGGATGAAACTTAGTAGCTAGTTTTTGAAGGTAATAGAATTAGCACATTTGTCTGTCCTCTCTTTCATCATGTACAATAAGTACAGCATTTTAATCCTGTCAAATGATGCATTGTTATTTATATTTTATATACCTATCTGTTAGCCCTCTCTGTGTTTGTGCGTCTGTCTTTTTTCTTCTGGGCTTCTGGCATTTCCACTGTACAGGTTGGCATATTTCTGGAGCTACATAGTTTGTCTGGGTCTACAGCAGTCTGTTATGTGGAGAAACGACAGACTGACGAAGATTCCGCTTAGTCACCTGGTTTGTGTTGCCTTATGCTGTGTCTGTCATCATGATAAAATGGTTCTTCCAGTCCAATTCCAGTAGGTGGAACAGGTTTGCCTCCTTCCATCTCAGCTCTGTGTCCTCGTAGATCTACTGGCCTGGAGCTGCTGTGAAGCTGTGCTGTGACAACTGTTAAAGGGCCAGAGAAAAACACTTATTTTCTAAATATTGTTTAATGTGACCGCTCAATTAGGTCTCTGCTATGGTGTAATTGGTATAAAAAAGTGTCTAAAACGCTCTTAAGTCATCTCTCATAAACCGAACAGATTTTTCTGAAACTGGGTACATTTAGTCGGAAGCTGTTTTCCTGAAATGTGATGTATTTTCTCTGATGACAGAGGTTTCTCTCAGACCTGAGACTAGATTAGATTAGATGCTTTTTTTGTCTGATGTCTGAGAACTGAGTATTATATCTGATGATGTGCTAAAATGAACACTGTGCTAACATATGCTAGTCAAGGAATAACAAAGGGTTATATTATTGAGTACAGAAAGATCACAGTGGTATAATTTGATCCTACGGTGACATTCTGTTTTTGCTGACAAGCAAAATAAAAAATATTATTTTGGAGAAGAAAAAAAAAGGTTTCTCTTTATGCATCAAGGATGTATCTAAACCAAACTAAGGACCAAACCATGTGCTACCTGTGCTACCTTGCACCCTTAATAATTATAATTGCCTCACAGCAAGAAGGACCCTGGTTTGATTCCAACACCAGACCTTTCTGTGTGGAGTTTGCATGTTCTCCGTGTGTTTTCTCTGGTTACTCCGATTTCCTCCCACCATCCGAAGACATGCTGTTATAGGTTAATTGGTTAATCTAAATTGCCCATAGGTGTGAATGTGAGAGTGATTGTTTGTCTATATATGTTCAGCCCTGAGATGAACTGGAGACTCATACAGGGTGTACCCCGCCTTCACCCATTGTAGCTGGATTAGGCCCCCACAGACCCACGCGATCATACTGAGGATAGAGCAGGTTCAGATGACATGCTGAAACATATTTATTAAATACTACATAGTTTCTAGCTAGTGTTATCTTAAAGCAGCATATGACTTTCACTACTAAATTGTATTTAAATTTGTAAAACCTGAATGAGCCTTGCAAGCATGCAGGGTATCTAGACACTCGCAACTCAATCATTCCTT
Organism: Siphamia tubifer; assembly: GCA_020466265.1. NCBI lineage: Eukaryota > Metazoa > Chordata > Actinopteri > Kurtiformes > Apogonidae > Siphamia > Siphamia tubifer. The sequence continues at coordinate 72,383,522 of CM035794.1, read as the reverse complement.
ACAGTACATGTTTGATAAGCAGATACAGTGACATATTCCGAAAATGCTATGAAACTCATGTCAAAGTATTGTTTTTCATGGTCACACACCCTGTATTATAAAATGACAATTAGCTTACAGTGATTCCTTCCATTTCTTCTGACACAGTTTCATTGCATGTTGTCTTTGTGTTTGATGCTACCGCTGCTGTGTGGAATTCCCACAATGCACTTCACAACAGAACTTTTGAAAAAGCCAGAGTGATATATCAGTTTGTTATATAAACAAATGGACTGATTGTGATGGAGTTATCTTCAAAATTGTTCACTGTGATAGAATTAATTTAGGTGTGGATTAGTGATAATTAGCCCATCCCTCATGTTTTTACAAATTTGAAAGATTGTTGATGAAAGTAATTAACACTGCTTGATTATGTACTGTAACAGTGATGGACTATACTCTTTTCTCAAAGGAGATCTTAAAAATACAACCTGTTGTCCCGTTGAAGTTTAGAAAATGTAATTGGGAAAGCAACGTGGGAGGATACGTAAGAGGAAAAAGGCCAAAAATGATCTTGTGGGTGGATGTACGTCAGCTAACTGTTAACATACTAGACTGGATTATAAAATGAGATTGAGTGATTCTCCTATGAGCTCACTTCCAAACAATGTGCTTCATGTTTCTCCATCTGCAACCTTTTTTTCCCTTTTTCCTTCTTAATTTTTATAGCCCCTCGCCTCTTCTCTGCATCCTCTCATCTCCCCAATAGTGTATTGCTGCAGTTCAAGTTGCTCAGGTCATTACCTTAACAAACACTGAGACTGAGTGACAATGAAAGCTCTTCATATATGGCAAAAGATGAATAGACTAACTCTGAACAGGAAATTAACCTGTACTAGATGACCTCTAAAGTCACCTGTGGTTTAACTTCTTAAGATTCCTCTTTGCTCAAATGGAAAATGTACCATATTTATGCAAGAGGAGGTAAGCAGCTTGCAGAAAAATAATTTGTCGAACTTTCAGTCATTCACCATAGTCATACTTAACCTGACTGTCACCAGATGGTATCACAATACAATCTGGGACCGTTCCACAACCAAGCCGTTGTCAAAGGAGGGACCTTATCTAAAATCCTTGTACGTGATTAGATGAAGAATCTGTCCGTCATCTTGACTGATGCGCTGTTTCAACCACTCATTTTGAACTCAAGCCATAACTTGGTGCAACAGCAGGAAGACGAGCCATACTGCAGCAGACCTTCAAAATAAATGCGACAGTATGGCTGCACCTAAACGGACCGCTGCGTTGTCTGTAAAGGACCATTGTCGTATGTGCAGGGAGAATCTGAGGATAAAAGGCAACATCGACAACAGCCAGTTGCCAGCTTCCATAGGGAAGTTCCTTGAACTTCCCTATGGAAAACGGGTAGACCAGCGGCATGCAGAACTTGGTCTTAACATCTCAGATGTTCCAGAAAAATCCTCTGGCATATGTCCGAAATGACTTCATTTGGTAGGGAGACACCAGCCATGGCACAGACAGCCACAGAGCCGCCCAGTCACGGGAAGTCCCACCCAGCAACATTGATTGGCTCCTTCGTTTTTCCGAAAGCCTGAACTGCAGGATACTCAGATGGTTGCGTGAGCCTAGTGAAACACGGCCAGGTGACGCGAGTCAGGTTAAGTCATACTCACTGTTTCGCACATTTATCTGCAAGACTACTGTATTGACCTCGATATAGGACATATAGGACCCATTATGAAGCACCCCTTATTTTTAAGACACATTTTTAGAAAAAGACTCTGCTAACCACCATATACCTTATTTAAAGAAAACATTTTTACTCAAATTCTGAAAAAAGAAATCACTGACATAATAATTACACACTGCTTTCATTTTGGACTGTCAGAACTTTGCTCATGGGTTGTGTTAACAGAGGTCTGGATGAGGCTTTTACTCAGACATCCTCTCCATCTCCCACTCATGCTGTGGTCCCATCTCCTCCCACAGTCGCTACTGTCCAACACATTTGATATGCAGCACTTTTGAAATAGCAACAGCTTTCAGTGCCGTGATGAGCTTTTCTCTTAACGTTAGCATTTTGCAAACGGTCTTTTTGAAGGCACCATCTTCAGACATTACAGTCCCTAATTCCATATTTCTTGTCTGCCTGACAGTAGTTTAACGCCTCTGCTGCATTTACCACCATCATCTTTAAGTTGGCCTCAACTTGTCCCACTTTGGATCTACTTTGCTCTGGACAGTCACCACGGCTCTTCATTTTTTTTATCTCCTGTCACTGTTTCTCTGCTGTGATTGACAGATAAACCCAGCCACAGGTCACTGGTGTGCCAAAAAGCTGCCGCCCTCTGCTGTTGTGGTGGTGTAGCGATCTCAGACATGTGTGCACAGTTAGACCCGATTCTAAGATGACTCAAATTTTTCACATTATTTTCAACAAAAAACACCTCATCTTATATTTAGGTTAATATAGTATGTTTATTGTGCATAAGGTATTTTTGCATGGGAGTAAAAAGTTTGTGTTTTTGAGCATAGAATACTATGTGCATTTCCAAAATTATGTCAGGAGAGATGTTGTTTTGGTGAGGTATATTGTTTAAATAGGGATGTCCTGATCTTGAAATCAGTACCAGCTACTGATATCGTGTTTTTTAGAAGATGATATTGGATCACATTTAGTCATGAGATCGGGCCGAACAGAGCCCAGATCTGGAGAGGGTAGACAAATGTCCTGTCCCCACAAATTAAAATTCTGCATGTAGGGAAAAGGATAATTAGCTGTACATCAGCAGGAACCTTATATAGGAATTAGTAAACCATCTCGAAGTTTCACTTTCACCCTGTGCATGCTCATCCTGAGGTGCGTGAGTGGGTCTTTCTTTTTCTTTTTTTTTTTAACCAATGGGGCTTTTGTGCAAGTATTTGTCCCAACCCAACCTGCCCCACAAGTAAGCTGACATTCTTATGACCCACCTCAACCCAAACCACTGACCCATGCATCACTAAAGACATGAAAAGCACCCCCATATAATACCTGGACATACCTGTCCATAGGCAGGCTACAGCAGTGGTGAAAATTTGGTCCACGGGCCAAAACCAGCCTGCAAATGGTTCTAATACGGTCCACAGTATGAATATTGAAAAGTGTATACTAAAGTTATTAAGAGTCAAAGGTGTCATACTTATTTTAGTTCGGGTTCTACATCCAGCCTGGTTGTGATCTCAAGTAAAATAATACCATAATAACCTATAAATAATGACTCCAAATTTAAATAAATTGATTGTAAAAAGTTGGTATCTAATCAGTGTCAGAGCAGTATCAGTAAAATTAATTCTAAAAGGGTTCAGAAGCAAAGAAAAAAGATCAGGACATTAGAAGTATTAAATTACCAAGTTGTTTTCCATTAAAAAATGCGATGTAAAAAGGCATGTATGTCAAAATGTATTATCTTCAGTGTGCAGTTGAACTACAGAGGTTGTTCTTTCATTTTGCAAAAGGATTTTCAAAGATGTAACGCAGATAAAGAGAGGAAGGAACAAGGATGACAGTATATCCAGTACTTCCAACAAGCCAGACTGTACACATTTGCAGCCATGCCACGATGACATGACTTGAAATACCAGTAATAGTCGACAAATAAACAAAAAAACTCCTCATGCCCTTTGACATGGTGCCTTTAAGCCAATTTCCCAGCAGTGTGCGGCCATGCACATGACTGGGCCCCTTCATCTCTGGAGTCAAATTCATATGTACACAATGTCATTGTGGTAGAATTTTTTCTTTTTTTTAATATGTAGTCATACAGAAACTACAAAGTTGTTTGTGGTTTTCGCTGTAGTGAATTTATACCGATGAAAATGCATCAGGAAAAATTATGTAAATGACTTTGTAAACATAATGAGTGTCACATGTACCACCAACTTTGTCAGAACGAAGTAAGAAGTGCACAGGCTTCTCAGGCTCAAAATTCTAATTATATATATGCTGCAGCACACTAGTTGAAAAGAAAAACGGCATGAGGAGGAATACTCATGAGCCGTGTCAGAAAAAAGTTATCAAACTACAAACTATAAAAGCACATCAGCCCCACCCCCACTGATCACCACCAAACTTTTATCACTTGTTCCTTGTGTTTTGCAGGTCGTCATTGTAAATAAGAATCTGTTCTTAATGACTTGCCTGGTTAAAGAAAGGTTAAAAAATTGAGCCAGTATCAATATTTCCTGAAAATCTTAGCCAAATCTGTCCACAACTTTTTGAGTTATCTTTTGCTAACAGACAGAAAAACCCCAATGATTACATTACTAGTATTTAAAAAAAAAAAAAAGGTGAATGTGGCAAGTTCTCTTAAATTGCTGGTATGAATAGAAAAGTTTTAGTAAAAGTGGTTCTTCGTTTAGGAATGTAGGCAATCAGGATACTTCATTAAACTTCATAGATACATTTACTGTACAAATATATGGAGGTAATGGTTGTATTCCATTTAACTTAATATTGTTTTCAGACATGCCCTTACTTTATAAGGGATGGATCTCATCTGACACAGCAGTAGACTTCCTCTCAGAATCATGTATTTATTCTTTGCTTTTTATTTCTTGAGGAGCTGTAGACCACTGCTGTTAGTGTTAAAAGTTCCAGTGATATATTGTGACTCATCTGACGATATGAAAAGATGGAAAACGGTGATAAGAGGACATGTTGCAAGGGGTTTTGGCTTCTGACAAAGAATAGTTTGTTCCCTCTTCTCACAGCTGCTCTCCACACACATGGTCAGACACGTTTCTCTCGGCAAAAGATCAGCGTCTGATAGATTTATACGCACAACTTGCCGTAAGGAAATGAACCTCGGTTGAGCGGAATTGGAGAACCCATTGCTATTTCCAGGACTGATTGTTTAACCTGTAAACATTTCTGACTGAAGCGCAGGAGGGGGAGCATGGTTGAGAACAAGGAGGGAGAGGGGGGGGGGGGGGGGGGGGTGAAATGGGGAAGGTGGGTGGGAGCACAGAAGTTTGGAGGTGGAGCTCTTGTAATCATTCTTTGACTTGAGCAGAAAGAAAGGAGAAATATGTTCGGTCTGAAGTTGAAGCATTATTGATTGTTTTTAATGGGTACTGCTGGAAGTTTGAGTGTTAGAATGAATCCCAGATGCTAGTGTAGTTTGGTTTGTATTCTTATTGAGCTGTTGTGTGTACGGCAGTGGTCTCATTGTGTGTCTGCCGCTGTCGGTGGGAGGGCTCAGCTGATGTCACAGAGTACAGCAAACAGAGCCTGAAAGGGGCCCTTTGTTGGCAGCACGAGTAGTCCTAGTGCCTCACATATACAGTCACACACAGGAGACAGGGAGAGAGGAATGGCACCGTTCAAACTACCCTACTGCCCACTCTACTGACCCATCCGCCATTCTACAAGCAGTTTGGGATGAAACAGGCAGCATTTGGACTATCGTTTTGACTGTACAAACAGCGGAACTTACCAAAAAACAAAAGAGCAGGGAAAACATGGAGACGCTGAGAAGAAGAAGTTGGTAGACTTGACCAGACAGCAGCACACTCCGATTCTGTTTCAGGAAAGGAACAGGGAGGAAAAGAGGATTTACAGTGGCTGGAAGGACTAAAAAAAAAAAAAAAAAAAAAAAAAAACAAGAGAGAGGAAAAAGACATTTTAGTGTTGATTTGTTTAAGCTCTGGATTTTTTAAATTTTTTGGCTGAGTTTTTTTTTTTTTTTTTTTTTTTTTCCCCCCCGGTCGGACACATGTAGAGAGGAACTGAGGAGAATTTGATTTGAAACCGCGACAAAGTTTCTAAGCAGGAAGGTCAGGAAAGCAAATGAAAATGTTGGAGATATGTCTGAAATTGGTGGGGTGTAAATCTAAGAAAGGCCTCTCATCCTCCTCTAGCTGTTACTTGGAAGGTAAGATCATGTGATTCTTTTTTTTTTATGTTTTTGTTGTTGTCTCAATTCTTGAAGTCTACTTCTGAACTTGTTTAGATGAGGAAACTTAAAATAAAATGACCAAGTGTGTGAAGAAAGTGTGTGTGTGTGTGTGTGTGTGGGGGGGGGGGGGGTCATCTTTTTCACTGTGTGTAGTCTAAACAATGACTTGTGTGCTCTGTGGAAAGTGAAGAATGGGGAGGGGAATGCAGCTGAGAATGAGCATACAGAGGAGGGAGAAAGAGGGCAGACACACTGGCTAGCAGCAGAGGAAATAAATGGAAAAAGAGTGGAGAGAATACAAGGAAATCTGATTCCTAGCCATGTCTCGCTTTAACTCTTGTTTATAGGGAGAGGGGCTGTGATCTTAACCTGTGCTCGCTGCTTAGCACTCATTTACATCCCACCAGATGGTTCTTTTTTTAATGTACAAAGTGAAAACACACTACAGATTTAAGTATTTTCTTTCCCATGTCTTGTGGTTTGACTTTTTTCCATTCATAGTTGAAGTGTGGAATTGATTTCTCCATGGTGTATGAAACACAAGAGGCAGAAATCCGGAACACATTGGGTCTGTACCTAATCAACATGCCTACTCATTTGGTGTCGTAGCTTATCCGAGTAAGTGCTTGCACAACTGAATGGTTTAATAGAGCTAATAATCCTGGTATTCTCCCCACCTCTGATTTACAACCAGGCAACCATACAAGGCAGAGCAGTTGTCATGCTAAAATGTTCCGCCTCAAATTAAACCTTTTCAACCAAACGTGTTTACCGTATTTTCCGGACTATTACGTGCACTTAAAGGCCTTTAATTTTCTCCAAAATACGACAGTGCGCTTTATAATTCAGAGCGCTTTATATGTGGATTCATTCTTGTTGCACTGAGTGACTTGGAAGCGATTTTGTGTTGTACACAGCGCTCATAGTATATGTGACGTTAAGTTGGTAAAAGAAGCCAAAAGATGCCTTCTAGTGGTCAGATTAAGGGCAGTAACGTGTGGTTTGTACTTCCGCTGTTCCTGTCATAGTTCAGATCAAAGAACAAACTGAACAGAAATGTTTTTTTCTTTCCGTTTGTATGGAAAAGGAAAACATATGCCTGTAGGTATTTTATGTTTAGTTATTGTTAGAATTCATAGTGAAAATGTCTCTGATGTGAACCTTTGTTGTTGAAAAGACAATAGAATTCATTAAATTAACCGGCAAATGCTAATTGTTAGCGTGTCTAAATATTTTCTTATTTGACTTAGCATTGAGCTTTATTTGTTTTCATTTCAATGTGTAATAACGTGAAAATGTCATGGCGATGAATCTAACTGAGAGATATTTTGTATGTTTATAGTTTTACAGTGAGTTAAGTAAAGTGTGGAATGAAGTTATGGCGTCCGGCTTTTCTTGAGAAACTGTTATTGATCGGCCGAGCTAACGGCTACACACACAAGCAGGGGCAGAATACTGTACATACCATGATATTACAGTGTGTGTGTAAGGACTGGACTGAAAAATCAGTGTATTGTGTTGTATTTTACATAATAATTTACATAATTTTGATAGTTATTTGTGAATATGCTAATGTTTCATTTAGCAGAATAAGCATGTGTGTCGTTATTGTGAATACGCTCATTAACATTTGAACAAAGGTGAGAGTTATTGTAAATGTGTTTAAACTTTCACTGATTGACTTATCTGACTGTTATGTTTTGCTTAATACGCCTTATAGAGTTTTATATATGAAAAAAAAAGAAAACAAACCATTCGCTGACAGTGCACCTTATAATCCAGTGCATCCTATAGTGCGGAAAATACGAAATTAGAGCAGGAGGCCTCATATCTCCTCACTAGCTAATATTACCTACTAGCAAGCTAGTAGGTAATATTAAAATGACGTTAAAAAAAATAATGTGGTCACTTGTGATTATTGTAAATGACAGCCAGAATTTACACTACTATTATAAACAGGCTTTCCATGCTCATCAATTAAGTAAAATCATCAAAAGTTTTTGAAAAGTAGTGGAATATAAATGTTATGCATGTAAACTCCTCACTGTTTAGCAAAATCCACCAGTTTTAGACCAAAATAGGTCACTGGAAATTGGTATTAGACAAAAAAAAACTGTACATTTTTGCATAGTTTTGAATCAGTATTATAATAATTCCTAGAAAATTAGTTTCTGAAATCAGCATGAAAGAAATATATAGTTGTTATAATTGAATTTAGTAAGGTTGTTAATATGTTTGTTCATATACTTAATGGATTTATTTATTTAACCTCTTAACAGGTAGGTCAATTGAGAATCAATTCTCATCTTCAGGGTTAAGGTACTTAATGGACTGGAATAGTGATGAAAAATATTATTGGCCCTACATCACAAAAGTACAGCGATTTTATTTGCAAGGCTTTAACTGTTCAAGAGTTTGAGTAACACCTAAGCAGAAGAAGAAGGGAAACTTTATAGAGGCATCAACCACTGCAGAGATTAAGAAGAAAGCCCCCGAATTAGACTGAATATATGTTTCCACGTAGCCATATATCTGGAAAAACTGTGATTTTTTTTTCCCCTCTTTATATGTGTCTATAAATTACAAGACAACTATGAGCATATGTACTGAAAACAATGGCTTCTAAAAACTCTGGCTAAAGTAGAGATTTCAGTGAATTGCAGTTTTCATGTTTGCATGTAAACAGGGGGGGTCACAGCTTTTGAAGGAAATGTAGTGATACAATATAGACCAGGGGTTACCAACCTACTATCCTGCATGCCTTAGATGTGTCCTCCTTCCAACACACTTGATTCTAATGAGAAGCCGATTATCAAGTTCTGCAGAAGAAGACAGGGACAGTTAGGTGTGCTGGAAGAGGGTAACATCTACAACAGGGGTGGGCAATCCTGTTCCTTGAGGGCCAGTGTCCTTCATGTTTTCGATCTTTCCCTCTTCCATCACACCTGGAGGCCATTAAGTCATTATCAGGCGTCTGCAGAGCTGGATGATAAGATGATCATTAGTTGAATCAGGGTTAGGGTTAGGGACCAGGATCCTGGACCTTGAGGACCAGGATTGCACACTCCTAATCTAGATCATATAAGATAGTAGATCTCAAGGACCAGGGTTTGGGAACCCAGGTATAGAGGAAAAGGATGAAGGTGATACGTGAAGTTAGAAGCTTTAAATGACAAAATAAGGAAGTTTGGTGTTAGCAATTGTTAGCATCTTAGCTAAATTGTACCCACTGCATCTGCTAGACAGGATTTAAAATAAGGCTTTTATGAGTCATTTCAGCCTTGTTGAGACGCATTTTGTAATAAACGTCCAAAATGTAATAACTTTTTTCTTTCATTTTGTAATAAACTGCCCCAACACATTTTGTAATACATTTCGCCACATTTCTATTTCCAAAACATATTCGTAATTTCAAATTGTCCATGTCGAATATGTTTTATTACCAGCCAAACCATAAACCACTTGGATTGTGTCCCAAACAGCTCGTTGAGTTTTAATGCCACACCACCAAAGCGCCCTGCTGCTGCTAAATGTAAAAGTTTATTACCTCCGCCAAAGAGGTTGTGTTTTTACCGCCGTTTATGTGTTTGTGTTCAAGATAACTCGAAAACTTATGGACAGATTTTGATGAAATTTTCAGGATATGTTGGAAATGTGAACAGGAAAAACTGATTTCATTTTGGGGGTGATTGAGGGGGTTTACCTTGGCGGACGTCTGCGCTCTCACAGTCTGCGCTAGTTACATAATGTGGCAAAATGTATTGCAAAATGCAGTGGGGCTATTTATTACAAAATGAAATGAAAAAGTTATTGCATTTTGGACGTTTATTACAAAATGCGGCTCAACACACCTTTTCATACTCCATATTTTACTCATCAGTCCTTTATCTGTTTTGTCCAGTTCAGGAGAAGGTAAATGAAGTCATTTACGTTGGTACACAGTTGATTTGAAGAACTAAACATGATTGAAAAACATACTAACAACTACAGAACAACTGAACAGACTTTCATCCACTCTGGAACATCAGAAACACAGTTTGTAATGGTGAAAAAAAAAAAAAAAATCCCCAGCTCACCCATTTGCATTATATCGGTTGCATGTCTTGGATTTGTTTGGACCTGGAACCAGAAAAACGTGACGTTACGTCATGTTCTGTAGTGATTCTTTTCAGGGTTCTGATTGGTTATTTGATACTTGATTAACTCGGGTTTGACATACTCTTGACAGTATAGATATGAGGATTTTTCTGAAAGCAGCCACCTGTGCACAAGGATGGGGTTTTTTAAACATGGGGGAAATATCGGTTTTCAAAAATACCTTGCTCCATCTAAACATAGCCTGAGTAAGTGATGTTTTTTTTTTTGTTTTTTTTTTTCAGAAGGTAGATTTTTACCCAGTACTGTTTTACTGCCAGTGTCTGTTCAGCTACGTACATTCACCACTGATGGAAGTTTACTCATTTAAGATTAATCAAATTAAGTGAAACTGGTAGGGTTTCCCGGTCCAAGTCACAAGGACCACTTAAATCTGATTTTTTTCAGGAGGTTTCTGACTTGCATGATTTTGTGAATTTGCTTATAGCAATGATGTGATACTTGTGAATTCTTTACAAGTTCCATACACATTAAATCACTTCGAGTGCTGTTGGAGCCAGGACATGATGTAGTTTGTCCCGCTGCATAGCTCTGGCATAATGCAACCCGATAACCCCCCCCTCCTCCTCCTCCTCTCTCTCTCTCTCTCTCTAAGGATTTTTTTTTTCTTTTTTTGCCTTGCCTTTTCCATTTGACTGCAAATTTTTTTTCTTCAAGTATGTGTTGTCTCTACTTATGTGTCAGTATGCCGTCACCCTCTCACAAAGACCTGTGGTATTTCAGGCCCATAAAGTGGACATCTCTTGCATAGCTTGGCCTAATGCACAGCCTGTATACTTCAGTTAGACCAAACTCAGTGTTGTTTCTATTCAGATTGGGATCTTGTGAGTTATAATGTTGTTTTCATTAAGGCACAGATAACACAACACTTCAGTTTAGTAATAGACTTGTTAAAATGTAATAGTTCTTGACTTCTTCTTCACTGTGTAAAAGTAATTATCTTTCATCTTGGAATATTTCAGGTGGCTTGGCATGAAACAACAAATCTACACACTAATGTAGACCCCTTGGAATATAGAAATATCCTAAGACACAGATTTGGGCTAATAATGGGCATTTTTAGATAAATATGGTGTTAAATATATGAATGACAGTTAATACTACCAAGCACTGCACCGATTCAGTCAGATATGACTCAGTCTATTCTGTGGCTCACATAGACTCTGTAAAGTGGCTTTACTTTCCCTTCATGGTTTAAACCAGGGGTCTCCAACCTGTTCCACAAAGGGCCGGTGTGGCTGCAGGTTTTTGTTCCAACCAAACAGCAACACATCAGATGTCAATCAATTAATCAACTGATCTCAGTCTTCAGCGAGTTAATTGGTCAAACTGTGAACTCTTGGTTGGTTGGAACAAAAACCTGCAGCCACACCGGCCCTTTGTGGAACAGGTTGGAGACCCCTGGTTTAAAACCATATGAGGTCGGGAAACAACAGTATATCACAAGAACCTGAGTATCAGTCAATATTTACTGGATTTGGTGTGTACTGTCATTCCACTAATTGTTGTGGAAATGTTACTTTGTGCTCATTCAGAGGCAATGAAGAGCTAAAGTAATTAAGAACTGTGAAACTGACTTATTATTATTAGGGAAGTTTGCATGTGGGAGACGTACGTGTGTCTAGTCAGCGCTCCTCTCCACGACTTATAAAATTATCCTTGTAATGCGACCCTTTTACTTGTAGACCACAAGTGTGTGTGTGTGTGTATATATATATATATATATATATATATATATATATATATATATATATATATATATATATATATATATATATATATATATAAAATATAATACAATATGCTGAGGCCAAACATCTCCAGAGCTAAAGCTAGTACCACTGATGATGGCAACTATGCTAGCGATTCTCTCATCAAGCTCCACACCCCTTTGGATAAAACACATGAGGAAGTAACTGTGCGAGGTGATGTCACAGTCAGTCCTATGCTGCATTAATGAATGTTTTGATGCCGTTGAGGCTAAATTCCAGTCACTCACAGCCTCATAGTCTGAATGTCTGTGAAGCACTGTTGGTGTTGTTCTTAATGTGAGCAGTAAGGCCAGGCAGTTAAGCATGCACCACACTCAGCCAAAAAGCAAATGGTGCATGTTCTCACAGAAACAATCTCATGTTTGTGACCTAAAAGTTCACAAACATTTCACCTTGATTTTCTGTGTGCTAAGACTGGTGAGCAAAACCTTACAGGAGAATGGGAAACACTTTTTGATGATTTCTTGATCTACAGAGGAGGAAATTTGAATTCGAGGTTCAAGACCCAAAAAAATACATTTGTCCAATTAATACAAAATAACACTGCTTATGTTAAAATAAAATAAGAGCTTGTAAATATTGAGCTGACCAAAATAATGTGTAATGCAGAGTAGTCTCCAATTCGTTATAGATGTAACAAGATAAAAATATGTACAGAAGAGACACAAGAGTCCAACATGATGTAAAGACGACACAGAGACAGAGAAATAATCAGAAAAACATTTTGATCAATGGAAATTTTTATTATTATTATTATCATTATTTGCTCATCCTGGGATAAGCTATCGCCATCGCGCTTCATCCGTCATCTATCCGTCGTCATCCACAATTCACTAAAATCACCTCTCCTCCCTCAATTCTTAATGGACTTCAGTTCTGATTGATTCATCAGATGGATCCAAGCACTGGGCACAAACCTATCACTTTGTGAAAATGTGCCTTTATAAACAATTTGTTTACAACTTTGTTTATTTTTCCATTTGCTTACTAAAATCGCTAACCTGATTCATGTTATCTGGCTGCGTTTCGCAATGCTCATGCAATACATTAGTACCGTGAGGTTCAGGTTTTCACCAAAACGAAGGAGCGAAGTGTCACTGGGTGGGACTTACCCTATGACAACATGAAAACATTACGCTCAAAGATACTCATAGTTTTCCAGTATCTATATTATCTACGCTGTACATTTGTAGTGGATGAAACATGTGACAACATCCCACAGTGAAGGATTTTTTAAGCCAAAGTCAAATTAAAAAAAAAAAGCCTGTCTTTATCTAAAACATTAAATGGTCCAAGTTTTAAATTTTTACAGCTCTAACATTACTATATTTTCAGTAGGGTCTGTAATTAACATAATATAAGGTTAAAACACTGAGGGCGGGCTACTTACTGAACAGTGTCTTGCTGAGGCAGATTTTCACATTTAATTTGTGGTTGTCAAAATATCCATGAAAATGAAAACTAGGGATGAGAATAATCCAGGAAATGAAACCGTAGAGATGATGAACCCTGCAGGTGATATGGCCAGAATTTTCCCTTTTAATTCCACAGTTGGAGAACTACTGATGACCTGCTGGTTGGGGCAAAGCTTTAGCATTGAATAGGAGGTGGAAGAATATACGTAATACAGAGAGAGCAGCTAGAGTTGATAATGTTGCTGAATCATTGTACATGAGTCGGGCTGGGTAGGAAAACCACCACCACACAATGGTGCTGCATACCAAGAATTTTTTTTCCTTCTCACATTTCAGTAATGTCATCTCTTTTCTTTGCAGAAGCCCTCCAGAAACCAGACTTCGAGGGCCAGGGTCTGACAGAGGCAGCCCGCTGGAATTCCAAAGAGAATCTGTTGGCTAGACCCAGTGAGAATGACCCCAACCTGTTTGTCGCACTCTATGATTTCGTGGCCAGTGGTGATAACACACTGAGCATCACTAAAGGTAAGTAGATTTTTTTTTTCCTTATAGGAATTTCACAGCTCACCTCTTATTCAAAATCCATTACATATAACTGGGATAGTTCTGCCATTGACCATCACTCTAAGGCTGAATCCAATTTCACCCCTTACCCGTTTCAAATGGAGCTATAAGGGGTAGGACTTGAAAAGCAAGCCCTATGAATTGGGACACCCCTTCAACACTCACCTACGTCATCAGTGCCAGTTGTTACGTAACCAAAAACGACAGCTTTAACCAGAAGTAAACAAACATGTCTGCTGCTGTAGTTGTCACGTTCTCCTGGGATAATATCTGCGTCGCATCGGAGAAGTGCCATGCAGAAGTACCCCCAAACATACACACGTAAATCACTGCCATAATAATTTGGTATTAAATAACAGTTACAGTAAATCAATCTATTACAAACCAATGTCTAAAGGATGAGACAAGTCAGTGAATTAGAACCAGGATGTGAGTCATTGTGGAAAAACAGAACGATCAGTAAAAACGTTTACGTAAATAGTGTTTATTTTTAATGTGCATTTTATGGAGAAAATTACCATTACACATTGCGACAATGTCAAACTTTATAGAATACAACAGTTATTACCATTTAAAAACAGTTAATTACAGCGAAAATACTACATTTGTGTACTTCTTTCATAGACACCGTCATTTTTAATAGGATTCGCATTGTATTCTGGGAAATTTATCGTACCTCTCCGTTTGAAGTCTGCTTCTGGAAAATTCCCGGTTGAAGGGGTATAAAGTCCTCCCCTTTCCCCCTAACCCTTCCGTAACATGAATTGAGACACCGCTACCCCTACACGTGGACGCACAAAATGGAGGGGAAGGGGTAAGGGGTGAAATGGGATTCAGCCTAAAAGTTCAACCATAGACCAACCAAAGACGTCGCTTCCACTTTAAGCTTGTTCAACAACAACTACTGTGACATGCAGATTGACACCAACAGTCTTCATGATGTCATGCATCTGAACTGGAAATGTTCAGAATCAGCATGTTTGCTTCCTTGTCTCATGCCCTTCCTTTCTGACTTCATCCTTGTCTGACTCTGGCTTCCTGACGATAGGCTCACACGTAACATTTTTCCACTGACCCTACTGTAAAACAATACTGAAGAGTCCTACAGATGCAGGAAGGAAGAATAGAACATATAAAAACAAGAAAAACTGTACAGGCATCTTTAGAAGCTAATATTAAAGTGAACAACTCCACAATAAATTGTCTTGTAGAATGTTGTGTGTATGTATATATAAAAATGCATTGCAAATTTGTAACAATCAAATTGCCCAGGTTTTGGTCAGCAAATGACCAGTGGATTGAAAAACACCAGCCAACATTTCTGAGTACTAGATGTCAGGGTTCTCGCCAGCACATTTCAGTGTACTGGGCCGTTATGTTGTCAGATTAAAAGACTACGCTGTGATTACGGCTGCTACGCTGCCTTTCAAGTTGTAGGATTGTGTTTTGAGCACATTTGCTTGCCATACTTAAGTGAGAAAACGTGTTTATTGGGACAGTGTGATGCTGTGAAAGTGAGTTATTTTGACAGATAATGCCATGTGCATTTGTTTTTTTTTCGACTGGGTGCCTATCTAGGTGAATTTATGTCTCCCCACTTCAGCCAGCCTTTCCTGTCAATTGACCCGTTCCCGTCTAAAATTAAGAGTTGCCTCCAATCTCGGAGCTACAATTAGCATGTCACTGTTGTTTCCACGATGCCAGTATGGTGAATAGTGACCGAAATCACTAGGATTTGGAGCATCTGCCTGACATCGGGGCTGGACGCTCGCGAGATTTAATGAAGGCTATTGCACATACGCATTGTGTTGGGCCGTCCCGCTTGCCGTTATGCTGTAGAAAATTCCTGGTGAGAACCCTGGAGGTGTGTACATCTGACATAAAATATACAGTGTTCAGTTGAAGCAGAGAATTTACTGTCTTCAGTCAGTATGTTTACATGCACATCTGCGTTGAGCTAAGGACGAAAGTGGAGCAAGATAAACAAATTATTGTTCCACTCACAGACGCTAGGTGACACTACACACCCTTTTGTGTTGGCATTCTTCTCGTTAGTCCCATAGAAGAAGACTAATCGGTAAACAACCACAGCAGATTTGAAGCAAACATAGTAGAAAGAGGATAACAACACCGAGCGATGATATGGACGACAATGATTCATACATACTGTTCACTCTGAATTATTACACATCACGTGCATGTTGTCATGCATTGTCTCTGGTCACTTCTGGAAGGGGGCGTGTCCAGGCCAGTCAGTAGTCGAGCTATGCTTGGCAGTGTTTGCATGGAGAAGGTCGATTAGAATCACATTATCTGACTTGGTTACTCCGACTTCTAAAACTCCAATTTGGTTTGTTTATAGTCCAACTAAGGTGTACAGTATACGTGGCTTTTAAAACTTGGATTTCATTTGGACTGAGGCAATAAATCACATTTGTCTAAGTGCATGTAAACGTACTGAGTATGTTCTTAATGTAGATTGACACCAGCCCCCAATAGACCGCAGCCATCATTATATAATCATGTCATGATTATTTGAACGAACTGCAATTATTTTTGCATAATTGCAATAATTGTCTCCATTCTATAAAAACATTCAACAGAAACGAATATCACATTAGTTTCCAAACTTTTTCCACCATTCGTCTGTCACATCATCTTACTGAATTCTGCTGTGAGGCTGCGTCCACACTAATATGCTTGTTTTAACTTTTACTGCATTTACACATAGCTTTTATAGTATGCTAGTGTGCAAAAAAAAAATCTCTCATGATTCAGACGGTCCGTCTCCCTCAGGGGTCAATGACGAGGACCAGCACGGCACGGCGCGTGTCAGGCTGCCGTGATGTGTCCAACGCAGCGTCAGGTGGTACTTCGGCTCCGTCATGGCGACAACAGCCCGGGCGTGTCCGTGCGAAGCGTTTCTTCATACTTCTTTTCTCTAACTCTGGGCTCTCCCCCTCTCACACCAGCCACCATAGGAAGGGTCAGCCGGCCGGTACCCTGGTCCCCATGACTGGGGCTTGGCCCAGCTTAGACCCGACGACCAAGGGGGTTGAGGGGGATGCTGCCAGCGTGGGGGACCGGGATCTGGTGGGTGGGTTTTGGATCCCCCTCCCTCAGTCCTGAAGTGCTGTATTCATATAAATATAATAGTCACACCCACATCAGAAAGAAAATTGAAAATCAATAATGCTTAACAACTAAAGAGTATTTTTGTTGTTGTTTGTTTCCATGTATAAATAATACCAATGAAAAAACAAAAAGACCAAAATTTGCATTTTTTGTTTTTCCTATTGGCAATGAGTAAAGTTTTTTGTTCTCCATGATATTTAGCAACACAATTTACTTTGACATAGAACGTTTTCTCTTTGTGCGACAGTTTAACATAACATCGCTCCACCTGCAGTGACTCGTGTTGAAGCGCACAGCGGTGTGTGTGTGTGTGTGTGTCTCGAAAAAGCAAGTGTTTTATTTTCTCGATAACTGACTTAAGCCAGTTAATGATGCTCGGGCAAGATTTTTTTATGAATTTCGCCATCCCTACTAGTGTTCACAAAGCCTGGAGATGCACTGTTGTACAAACACTCTGAAACTATGACACACATATACCCCCCAACCTGAACCGCTCTTATCGGTCACCCCCTCCCTCATTCAGTATGTTGTCCAGCAGGTAAATTGACAAGGTCTCTCCCTGTATTTCTGTTTTGTTTGATGACCAGGAGAGAAACTGCGTGTGCTGGGCTACAACCACAATGGTGAGTGGTGTGAGGCACAGACGAAGAATGGCCAGGGTTGGGTGCCATCCAACTACATCACCCCTGTCAACAGCCTGGAGAAGCACAGCTGGTACCATGGGCCAGTCTCACGCAACGCTGCAGAGTACCTGCTCAGCTCAGGAATAAACGGAAGCTTCCTGGTCCGGGAGAGTGAGAGCAGCCCCGGGCAGAGGTCCATTTCTCTGCGGTACGAGGGAAGAGTCTACCATTACAGGATTAACACTGCATCTGACGGCAAGGTAAGTAGCTGTGGACATACACAAAGGGAATACTAGCAGACATTTGATTCCTGCAGCCTTTAAAGACCCCCTCCACTCATCTTTTTTTTAGCTATTTCAAGCATTCTCTGTGGTCTTTAAATTGTGATTATGAAGGTTTTTGTTTTTTTTCCCCAAATCTCAAAACCTGTGCCATTTCCCAGAGTTCTCCTTCTGCAGAGTGCCAGTAGCTCATTAGCAATTCACCTCAGAGTTGTGGGCGGAGTCGACACTCTTTTGCATTCTCTCCTATCCACGCCCTTCATGCTAAAATGCGCACATTTTAAAAGCATTATGAGATGGTCAAAAGACACTTATATTCTCACCTGGTTTGGATTTTGGACCAAATGAGAACATCATCACTAAAGCCGTGTGTTTTTTATGAGAAACAGATTGACGTGTGCAGCCTTATTCTGTAAATGGACAGAGACAGTGCAGTGGTGACTATAGACAGGGTCAGAGTACACATCTCCACGTCACCAGGAGGAGAATCCCACAGTTTGTGAGTTCTCCAAATGTTAGAAAAATGGGTGAAAATGGCTAATTTAGTGTTTGTGTTGCTTTTTGAGCATCACTTATAGAACATCCTTTTTTTTTAATTTATGCAAGCGAGTAAAATACCCTGTTCCCAACAAAACATTACATAAAATACAATTAAATATGTCAACTAATATGAGTTTATATTAGGGTTGTCCCGATCCGATCACAGGATTGGAAATACACACACATATATATATATATATATATATATATATATATATATATTTCTTATTATTTATTAAGTAGTGGTTAAAATAAGCAAGAAATAAATTTTATTTTTTTAACAATCCAGGTCTGTGTCTGCACAGACCACATACACAATAGTTTCTTTAATGTTGCACTAGGGTCTAATGTTGCACTACTCCTAATGTGTAATTCTATTTCTGTGTTGTCACTTGAGCCTGTAATTCAATCTACCTCATAGAAATTGATGGGGAAAAAGTAAAAATAAGGGACATCCTGGATCTTATTCTTTGCTCTTATTTCATTTCATAATGTTTTATAGAAATATCGGATTGGGACTTGGTATCGGCAGAAAGTCAAAATTAAATGAGTCGGACTCGAGGGCAAAAACAACATGATCTGGACATCCCTAGTTTCTGTAAGACTATTTAGTGTTGTAGCTAAAATGTGCCATAATTAAAAATTTCATTAGGGGAAAAAGAAAGTAAGAGCCCAAAATAATATATATTTCACACACCCCATCAGTAAAGTTGATTTTGCATCATGAGTCACATTTGATAGATATCCATCAGTACTGGTCGTTAAAACACACAGTATCGTCATTCTATCACACATGGTTTATTTATTAATTGAATCTGACCAAGACATTGCCATCTTACATTATGAAGACAAGTTATCCCAGTCCAAAGCTGAGGATCAACAAAATACACATGCAGGGCTTCAGGTGTTAGTTTTGGATTTCCTCTGAGCGCTCCCCCAGCCAAGAGGCTGTTGTCATTCTGGCTATGTCGCCACCTGCCTGTGATGCAGCAAGGTGAGCTCACTGCTGGAACGACAGCTATGATAAGAATGCTTTTAACCACCACTGTTGTACTTTTAATGGGCAGCAGATGCGAGGCCCAGCCAGACACTGACACCCCGAAGACATGCATAAGCAGCACCAATAATCTATGGGCCAAGGCCACATATTTGACTTATCGGTACCACTGAACGGGTAATATCTGTGACACCATTTTCCTTATAGGCTCTATGTATGTATATTAAAGCATAATATCCTCCTCAGATGATCATGATACATACTACTAGATCTGTTGTGATAATCAATAAATTGCATGACAATTAAAACTGAGCTTGATAATTTTTTATTTCCAAAAAAACATTGGATAATAATGATTAAACTTCACTGTATCCGTTGCAACTGACTCCCAAGGAACTATGCTTAGTGTAATGAGAAGTCAACCTTCCTGTCAGTTACACTGTGTATGAGGAGGCGGGACATCCTCCTGTCAGTCACACTGTGTGTGGGTAGGCGGGACATCCTCCTGTCAGTCACACTGTGTGTGAGGAGGCGGAACATCCTCCTGTCAGTCACACTGTGTATGAGGAGGCGGGACATCCTCCTGTCAGTCACACTGTGTGTGGGGAGGCGGGACATCCCCCTGTCAGTCACACTGTGTGTGGGGAGGCGGGACATCCCCCTGTCAGTCACACTGTGTATGAGGAGGCGGGACATCCTCCTGTCAGTCACACTGTGTATGAGGAGGCGGGACATCCTCCTGTCAGTCACACTGTGTGTGGGGAGGCGGGACATCCTCCTATCAGTCACACTGTGTATGAGGAGGCGGGACATCCTCCTGTCAGTCACACTGTGTGTATGTCAACCAGATAAATTAACTTAACACATGGTTGACAGTTATAGTTTGTCTGAATAGTATAGAAATCAACTCAATTAATTTTTCTTCCATCAGTTTCCCTCAGGTCAACTGTGGCTACAAATGTATTTTACCACCACCAGAGGGGGCATGTGAGAGTGAATGAATAATGGATCAATAATGTAAAAGTGCTTTGGGTGCCTTGAAAAGCATTATATAAATGTAATCCATTATTATCATTATACATCATTCTATGTCCATGTAATGACAATACATTGAAATTAAATGTTTAATGCTGCTGTTGTCACAAAGCAATTTCCCCAGTTGTACAAAGAAATTCTATTCTATTCTATTGATGTATCCCACTGAGTTTACTGTGTCTTGTGTGTGTGCTGCAGCTGTACGTCTCATCTGAAAGCCGTTTCAACACACTGGCTGAACTGGTGCACCATCATTCCACTGTGGCCGACGGCCTCATCACCACACTGCATTACCCTGCACCAAAGCGCAACAAGCCTACCATTTACGGAGTCTCTCCCAACTATGACAAGTGGGAGATTGAGCGCACTGACATTACCATGAAACACAAACTGG
This sequence comes from Siphamia tubifer, assembly GCA_020466265.1. Lineage (NCBI taxonomy): Eukaryota > Metazoa > Chordata > Actinopteri > Kurtiformes > Apogonidae > Siphamia > Siphamia tubifer. The sequence continues at coordinate 72,362,672 of CM035794.1, read as the reverse complement.
GAGGAGGGCAGTATGGAGAGGTGTACGAGGGGGTCTGGAAGAAATACAACCTCACAGTGGCTGTAAAGACACTAAAGGTATAAGACAGCGAGACGGAGCAACGGAATGATTCTTCTATGCAAGGGGTCTCAAACAAATTTTTTTTCAGGGGTCACAATCAGCCTGATTTGATCTCCAATGGGCCGGACCAGTACAATGAAAACATAATAACCTATAAACTCCAAATTTTTGTCATTCCTTTAGTGCAAAAAACCCAATAAATGATTAAATTACTTTTATAAATTATCCAAATGCAATAAATGTTAAATTTCGTAAGGGAAAATAAGGGCAATTTTAACAATATTCTGTCTTAATTTATCATTAGTTCATGTGATTTTATTATGGATCAGTTCTACAAAGACACTAAACTCTTAGTAACAGAAGCAGAAAATGGTTCAAATTGTGTCTTAATTTTCTTAAGACATTTCTGGTTGTTCACTTTTGTTCAGGTTATTCACATTTTATTGTTACAGCATAGTGTGTAAATGTGAGTATTTTCATAATTTAACATTTTTTGCAGTTAAACAATGGCAAAAATTCTAAGTTGTCGTCATGTAAAGGCAAAGAAAAAACGGAGAAGAACATATGGAGTCATTTAATAATCGGTTATGCTCTTCATCACAACGGCCGCATTGGGACCATTGGCGAGACGCGTTTGGCCCCCGGGACGCATGTTTGAGACCCCTGTTCTATGCATTCTCCTCTGCTCTCACTGTGAGCACATTGTTATTTTGATGAAAAATGTTGCCACCTAGTGGTTAATGCAGGCAGCTGCAGCAGGTCTGTGATTGGTGCTTGTTTTGTTTTGTCCAGGAGGATACAATGGAGGTGGAAGAGTTTCTCAAAGAGGCTGCTGTTATGAAAGAAATCAAACACCCCAACCTTGTACAGCTTTTGGGTACGTTGGCATTTTCTAAAGAGGTTGAATTTTTTTTTTTTTTTTTTGTATTCATGACAATCTTGAGTGGAATATTGAGAATTATATTTTCACAATTGTATTATTACCAAAGAGAGACAGTTTCTTGTTTCTCTTCATGTTGGTTTTCTTTGGCTACTTTCAGACTGCAGGTAAATGTTCCCAAATCTAACTTTTTGTTGCCATCTGACCTGTTAAAGACAGCAGGGTCTCGTCAGATCTTTAAAAAGTCTCATTTTATAATGTGTGTTTTTTTGCAAAGCATTACATTTCTTTTCTTTTTTTAAGTATGGCATTAAATTTCACATATGAGGTATTAGATTTTGTCTGGGTAGCCTACGGTTAATGAAAAACATATGTCCGCACTAGTTATTTATTTAGCTAGCCTCGTTATCAAGATGCTGAAAAAGTAGATGTTTGCTCTATCTTTTTTTTTTTTCTTCCTCTTCTTCTAATTTGTCTGCACAGAGGAGGAGTCAACATTGTTTGAGATCAATGCATATTTTGTTTGCTCGATCATAGAGCTGTTGTGCATCTAATAGTGCAGGAATCAGACTGCAGGGGGCAGTGTGTCCTTTTAGCCAGCATTTACGTCATTGATTAGAACAGACGAAGAAGAAGAAGCGGTTGGAACAGGCATATGTGAACACAGGGAAGTGCAAGTTCAGTGATAAATGTGTTTGAGGAGCGGAAATACAGCAGTTGGTAATCAAAAACAAGGTGGGAATATGAAGTGCTGTGTAAAGACATGACGTTAGGAACAATGGGCTGTAAAGGCCTCGACGCTCACATGAAAGGGTTAAAGCATACACACTACAACGGTCCCCATGACCATGTTCACCCCAACGCTCACAAATGCAAGTGCAACGACAGCTTTACCTTAAGTGTCTCTGAGTCCCAGTACCAGTTCTTTAGCTGCATTCACCCCAAACACTATGTTAAAGGAGAAATACTGTGGGTTCTACAGACCATATGCTTGGACTGAAACTAGAATCAGCTTCTTTTTTTTTTTTTTTTACTGTACGTATTTGTTCTGCGGTAGTGGTCTTATTTTTTATACTCAAAGGTCTTAACATGGTCTTATTAAAAATCATTATATTTGATTGTCAGAAATGTGCACCTTGGACAGTCTGAAAAAAATCCGACCTAGGCCACTTTCATATGTGGGACTGAATCCGATACGTATCCGGTGTTTTGCAATGAGACTTCAGTCTGAACGGCCATGTTGGAATTATCTGACTTTTCCAGCTACTCCCACGATTGATGATAATAATCTTTATTAAGGACACAAGTGATCCATACTTAAGGAAAAAAAAAAGATTCATAAGAATAAATACTGCAAATAATTACGGTTATATTTACAGTATACAAAGATATAAAAAACAGTTCTCAACCGCCTATTTTGTAAAGGCATGAGCGCCAATGATTCCACAGTTTCGATGTGAATCTCACTGAGGTGATCTTGGGACAAACCAGAGTCTATATAATGGCGTTGGATGAACTAGTAAGTCTACACATGAATTTAGAATAACAACCCCGTAGTGCAGCAGGACAAGCACGAACCCCACAGTCAGCAAACATTTGACTGGCACTACAGTGTCTGGGCATCTTTAACAGCAGTCATTATATGCAACTGTGAACCTCTGCAGGCTGGACTTTTTGTAACTATGCCACAGTTGTGCAGTGTACAGAGGAGAGCAGAATGACTGGAATGAGGTAACTTTGACATTCACAGAGCACATATTAAACTTTCTGGCCAACATGTTCGATTGTCCATACAATTTACACAGCTGCCTGTGCATGTCCCTGTCATCAGAGAGGTCACTGCAGATATAGTGACCCAGGTACTTCATCTCATCAGTGACATTAAGGGCCTATTCACATTGCACTCGGAAAGTTCGAACCTTATTGACAAGTGTGAAACCTCCCCCGAACCTTGGTCCGGACTAAAGACAGAGTCTTTGCTCCGAGCTGAGGAGGTAGTCTCGGTCCAGACCAAGGTTCGCTGGTGCACAGTGTGAAACGTCTGTTTAGGAAAGTCCGGACTATCGGACCAATTACGTCACAGTCACGTGCGCGGAATCTAGTCAACGTCCAAGCATGAGTCGCGGCAATACATGGGGAGACGAGGAAACCAGGTATTTCATTGAAATTTGGTCGGATGATACTATAAAGACTGAATTAGAGACAAGCCGCTGGTGGGAACACCGGTACGAGAGTTGGCAACATTGCCAAAATAGGGCAAAAATTATGAAACTAGTAACTACGTCCATTATCTGGGAGCATTTCCTGCAACAGTGTAGCGCGCTCATCTACTAACCAATCAGGGTCGAGTATAGAGAGACGCACGCTGTACACGCATTGACGACATGTCAAAAGTCCGTTGGTCGACTTGATTCAATACAGTGTGAATGAAGACTGTAAATAAAGTCCGGATTATAAGTACAGTGTGAAAAGGCAAAAAAAAAAGGTTCTGGTCCGAACCTTGGTCTGTACTTTACCATGTGAATAGAGAACTGGCACACAGAGTGAACTCAGGAAATGTTAGTTTCTTATCATCTTTCGTTAATGACAATCATAATATAGCTTTTCATTGCGTTATATTTCATGTCATTTTCAAAGCCATATTGAGAACAGATATTCAGAAGTTGCTGAAGTCCTGCAGTGTATGGACAGAACACAACCATGTCATCAGCATACATTAGATTGACACAGCAATCAATCAATCAGGTTTATTGTCATTTTTCTGCACGTACAACAGTAGTACAGGTAGGATCCGTGCATTCACCCCGACACCTCTGCATTAGAGGGTTTTTATGGATGCTGTGATTATTGTTGAATCAATGACCACATTACTTCTGTGTCTTCATTGCATCCTGAACAGGAGTGTGCACACGAGAGCCGCCGTTCTATATTATCACAGAGTTCATGACACATGGTAACCTGTTGGACTACCTGAGGGAGTGCAATCGAGAGGAGGTGAACGCTGTGGTGCTGCTTCATATGGCCACACAGATCTCTTCAGCCATGGAGTACCTGGAGAAGAAAAACTTTATACATAGGTGAGTCTGAATGAGAATCAAACATGGTCGCTCATCTAAAGCAGACGTGTCAAACTCAGGGGTCACATTAAGCCAAAATTGATCTGCAGAGGGATGGACCAGTGAAATAACAACATAATAATATAAAAAAAAAATATTGTCAACTGCAAACTTTCCTCTATGTTTTAGTGTGAAAAAAGTAATGTTATAAGATAAAAATGTTTACAATGTGAATAACATGAACAAACTGACATTTCTTCAGAAAACTATGTGCAGTTTTAACAATATTATGGTTCAGTTTATCATTTACACGTGTAAATTAAAACTTACAGATCACAATAGTTCAACAAATACATAAAACATTTAATAACAGGACAAAATCTGCTCTTCAGACATTTAAAAATGTTCATATTATTTGTATTTTAGTAAATGATAATTTTTGTGTAAATACAATAAAATAACATGAACATTTTTATATTTATTAAATAAATAGTTGGAGCTGTATTTATTTTATTATTATTATTATTATTTTTATTATTATTATTAGATTGGTCTGTATGTGGAACCTGAATTAAAATAATTTATATCGTCTGTGTCTTTTTTGCATTTCACAAACTCATCTCGGGGGGCCAGACTGGACCCTTTGGAGAGCCGGATTTGCCCCCGGGGCCGCATGGTTGACACCTCTGGTCTAAAGTATTACTAGTTTGACAGGAGAAGTAATTTGTCAGCACGTCATGTGTAGCAGAGAAGAAAAACAATCACTCTGCTTTGACCTTCACAAAGTAAATGACATGAAGTATTAGCCGTATTTGTAAAGATCACTGACTTACCTGTATTATTTAATAGACAATAGTACATGCACATAACTGTAAAATAACTTTGTTACATTAATTTGGCAAAAGATTAAATTAAACTGGTCTGTTCATTCCATACACTCTCATATCACAGACCAGAGGTAGGAAGTAATGAAGTAAAAGTACTTCGTTACTGTATTTAAGTAGATTGTTTTTAGGTATCTGTACTTTCTCAGAATAGACGTGTTACTTTTTCAAGCTAAACAGATGTGACAGTGTGAAAAATAAGTCGCTTCAGAGGTAAAATCAGTGGAGGAGAGAAACTGTGACTTCATAAATTATATTATATGATTATTATCTCACAAGTTTGACTTTTTATCTCACAATTTTAACACATTTTTTTTATTTCATATTTATAACTTTTATTTTTAAATCTCATGACTTTTTACCTCAATTGGGACTTATTTGTTGTTCATTTTTCCTAAATTTCCTGCCCATACCCACAAAACTGAGTAACTGTGACCCGATCAAACACATTAACTCATGTTTAAAGGCTTTATTTTGAATTCTTTGGAAACTTAAATAAGTATTATTGTGTTCATGGGGAAAAAAATGCCGTTTTACTTTTTATTTTTGTCAGAAATAGGACTCAGTACTGTACCAAAGTAAAAGTATTTATTTTTATGCCAACTTTTTAGTTTTACTCTCTACATTTTTATATAAATCTCTGTACTTTATACTCCTTACATTCTCAGAATATTCTCTTTACTTTTTCAAACTAGACAGAATGTTAAAATGCTAAAACACTGGTTCATGTGCTCTCTGTGGAAATAAAGCCTCGTTTATTTCACTGCACCTTTTCAAAACAAGCGACGGCATGAAACGTAGCTGGATGCTACTCTGGAATGGTAAACACACATAGAGAGGGGGGAGGAGGGGGGGTGTTCCGTCACACATTCTGAGCCAATCAGAGGCGCCTCATCACCGCGTCATAGACATGTATTTTTATGTAGCCCCCCCCCCAAAACTATCCGTCACTGTTCCGCCCTGAACACTTTTAAATCCCTTTTAAAGATTGCTTTTAATGTTTGACTACTTTTATTCTATCTGCTTTAATTTGTGATTTCTCTGTTTTCTATTGTTTGTTTTTATTGTTGTTGGACTCTTATTTTTCTGTTTTTACTACATGTAAAGTGTCTTTGAGTGCCATGAAAAGCACTATACAAATAAAATGTATTATATATATATATATATATATATATATACTGGTAAACTCTGTTGTTTGAACTCAAGTCATTTTTCTACTGTGAAAAAAACAGCTGGAAACAAAGCAATCGAGACGTTTTTTTTTAAATAGAATTAACACACAATGTATTCAATAAGAACACAGTAATATTAATGAAATGACTCCTTTAAGTTCTCGTTTTTCCTGATCATTTTCCGTTCTTCCTTGCAGAGACCTGGCTGCTCGTAACTGTCTGGTTGGGGAGAACCATCTGGTGAAGGTTGCAGACTTTGGCCTGAGCAGGTTAATGACTGGAGACACCTACACAGCTCACGCAGGGGCCAAGTTCCCCATTAAGTGGACGGCCCCCGAGAGCCTCGCCTACAACAAGTTCTCTATCAAGTCAGATGTGTGGGGTGAGTTGGATCACTCGTAAAAAAAAAACAAAAACAAATCCATGGACTTGCTGTTTGAGAACATTAGACTCATTAGTGTCATTGCACATCAAATCACTCACGTCTATTCAGATCTACTTTTTTTGTTACCCCTGAAAAAAGGTTGATGTCAGTGGAACCTGACCTGGGCACCTGGAAAATGAATATGCTTTTTGTTATATGTACCTTAGTGACAATTGAACCTGTTTGAGAATACTCCAATTATTGTCTGGTTTCAGGAGTTACTATATCAGTCGTGATCATAATCTGGTTTATTTGGTATTTTACGTCTGCACATGTGGACAAACATTTAAAAATGGAAGAAAACAGGAAGTTACGTAGTCAAACTGAGTGAAAGACAATAACAGGAAGTTTGAGTCTTTGTTTTCCAAAAGAAATCCAATGTTGTACTGCATGTAAAGTATTACAGTTACGTGATTACTCCCAGTTAGTGGTTTTTATGGCCATATAAACAGGCTCACTGTCTTTTCATGGTCAGCGTTCGGTGTGCTGCTGTGGGAAATCGCCACATACGGAATGTCTCCCTACCCTGGCATCGACTTGTCCCAAGTCTACGAACTGCTGGAGAAAGACTACCGCATGGATAGACCAGAGGGCTGCCCCGAGAAGGTCTACGAGCTTATGAGGCACTGTGAGTACCAGTGATGTGTCTATCCAAAATATCTACACACACATATGTATGTATATATATCTTATCTTATCTTATATCTTCTTCTTATTATTATTATTATTATATGGGTGTGTGTTGTTTTTTCTTTGTCTGTCAGGTTGGAAGTGGAACCCATCAGAACGCCCGTCATTTGCTGAAACACACCAAGCATTTGAAACTATGTTTCAGGAGTCCAGCATCTCTGATGGTGAGTACTGTTGTCTCGTGTGTCGGAAGCATCTTCTAGAACAAGTTCTGCAAAGATTCTCTTGTTTAACTGTGTGGGTTGTTTAATGATCTTTTGTCTCATGAATTGTTTTTTCTTCAAATGACCCCCACCCCCTAAGGATCTAATGTGTGGAACGATCATGTTGATACATTAGTATAAGCTGTCTCTGTTGTAGTTAGGTGTTCCACTGGTCTAAAAGTGGATCTGAACTGGACTTAAGTCAAAGCGCTTGATGCTTAAAACATAGAACGAATAGAGGGACTGTTGTTTGACTGTTAAAATGTTGACTCTACTTTTAGAGGTGGAAAAAGAGCTGGAGAAGAAAGGGAAGAAGGTGACTTTGGGTCCCATCCAGCAGGCCCCGGAGCTGCCCACCAAGACCAGGCCCCTTCGCAAAAACATGGACAGTCGGGATGGAGATAGTCCTGGTGAGTCTTCCCCCATGAACTAACATTGATCTTCTTATAAGCCATGAAGGTGTTTCAGTTTTATTTGTTCCTCATTCACAGACCTGTTGGAACCAGAAGCTGTGGTGTCATCCCCCATGCTTCCCCGGAAAGAGCGCCCCCTCCTGGACAACAATCTGAACGAGGACGACCGCCTGCTCCCCAAAGACAAGGACAAGACCCGGGGCAGCGGCTTCCTCAGCCTCATCAAGAAAAAGAAAAAGAACGCACCAGCTCCGCCCAAACGCAGCTCCTCCTTCCGAGAGATGGAAGTTCGGGGGTTGACGCCAGACCCTCGAGACGGTGACGGCTTGAACAACGGGTCATCTGTGGCTAATAATGACGTCAGCCACAGCCTCGACCCGTCAAAGTTTCTAAACGCCAACAATAACGGGGCAGGGGGGATCACCAACGGGGCTCCTACCTATCCAGGACCTTTATTCCCCAGAAAGAAGGGAGTCCCTGCAGCTCCTGGTCCAGGGACTAAGACTGCCACCACACCCCCCAGCGAGGAGGAGGTGATGTCTAACTCAAAGCGCTTCCTCTGGTCCTCCAGCGTGCCTTCTGGTTCAGATGTCACTGAATGGAGGTCTGTGACACTTCCGCGAGACCCTGGGCCCCGCCACTTTGACTCAGGCACATTTGGGGGAAAACCAGCTCTGCCACGTAAGAGAACCAGTGAGCAGAAAGGGGAAAACACTCCTCGATTGGGCACCCTAACCCCCCCACCACATCTGTCTAAGAAGGCCGAGGAAACACCTGAAGAGGTGTTGAAAGACACTGATCCCAGTCCAGGTTCTAGTCCCCAGGCACTGACCCCTAAGCTGGTCCGTAGACCAGGGACACAGGGACTTGAGAATTCCAAAACCAGCGCTCTACACGCTGAACTTCTCAAGCCCAACGTGTTCCCTCCTTTAGGGGCTGCTGGAGATGAATGCAGGGCCCGTCGACATAAGTTCCAGAAGCCCAAACCAGCGCCACCTCCACCGCCCACCAACACCAAAACCAGCAAGAGCTCCCGCAGTCCCACTCAAGAACCCCCCTCACCTTCATCCATCACCTCAGACACAAAAGCTAAGGGCCTCCCCTTTGCTTCAGAGCCGCACCACACAACCACTGCCAGTGACCAAGGCCGCTCGCCTCTCACCGACGGCTCCAAAAAGCTGTCCCTGGGCTCCACCGCCAAACCTCAACCTTTAAAGACCTGCTCCTCCACTTCAGTGACCTCCTCGTTCTTGAGCCAGAGCCTCGGAGGCTTCTCTTCCTCCCTCACGTCCCCCAGTGAACAAACCCCCGCCACTGCATTCATCCCCTTAGCGGACACCCGACGTTCGCTGCGCAAAACTGTACCTCGCCAGTCCTCGGAGCGTACCCCTAATTCAGCCGTCACGCGCGAGATGGTGCTGGAGGGCACCGAGCTGCTTCGAGCGGCCATTTGTCGCAACTCGGAGCAGACGGGCAGCCACAGCGCCGTGCTGGAGGCCGGCAAGAACTTGTCTAAGTACTGCATGAGCTACGTGGACTCCATCCAGCAGATGAGGAATAAGTTTGCCTTCCGTGAGGCCATCAACAAGCTGGAGAGCAGCCTGCGGGAGCTCCAGATCTGCCCCATGTCCACTGGGGGCGGCCAAACACAGCAGGACTTCACTAAGCTGCTGTCATCCGTTAAAGAGATCAGTGACATTGTTCAGAGGTAGTGCACTAGAGTCCCCAGACAAATGACAAAAATGCAGAAACTGAATCTCATCACTACCTTTTTCCAGTGAGCTTGTGCATGAGCTGTGGACCAGAGTGTAGCTTTAACACTCCAGTGCACTCAAAAACACTTAAGCCTGTGGTTACTGTGGATGAAATCAAAGTGATCTTGAAATATTGAAAGCCTTAACTATAAATAGATACAGTGTCTTCTTGGTCTAATGAGGCCTTAACATGATATTTCACCAATCATTTCTGAAATCATCATGTCTTTTGTATTGTAGTTGTTTTTCCCTTTTTTTTTTTTTTTTTTTTAATCACAACACTATGTAGGCAAAACTGTATTGTCGGTGATGTTTTACCGAGGCAAATATCAATCTGCTAATACAAAAACCTCATCTTCCTCTGAAATGCCTTTTCACAATTTAATGACTCATTTGTGCCTGTTTGGAGTCAGGGGTCCAGAAGCTGATGCCTCTGTCCCACACACTTCCATTTTTATTATTTTTTTTCCCATTTTGAACCATTTCAACGTGTATTGGTTATGAGAAAAATGTGTTCATGTCTGTCCTGTATGCAGTGCAATTCAAACCAAGTGCCATTCAAACAAAAGAGCGTGTTTGCCTCTGTAACCCCACAGTAACAAACGGTGCCTTAAACACTTCTTGGCGGAGCTGCCTTTTTTGATGTGTGTGACGTGTCTTCAGTGTGTAATGAGAGAAATCTGTGTTTGTTGGATTTCAGATCTATAATGGCCATACCAAAAACATTTGTCTCCAGTTTGTTCTGGAGAGGGACCAGGGTGTAAGGATCTGCAGCTCAGTGGGTCTGAATATGTGTTTGTTTGTTGTCCTTAGAGTGGACATTTGTCTTCAAGGTCCAATTGATGAGTTTGATTTTGTTGCGTTCCATCAGTAGAAGTTCGGCCCCACAGCACAAACAAGTGTTTGGATCAAAGATAGTGTTTATTTGACCACTGAAGGGCCCTAGTTCTGATGGACGGTTTACATCCCATGATTGAAATGCTGTCTGACATCTCACCCCAGCTATACATACATACATACATACATAAATATATATGTATGTGTATATATATATATATAAGTATGTATGTGTGTATATGTATATATATATATATATATATATATATATATATATATATATATGTGTGTGTATATATATATATGTGTGAATGTATGTATGTATATACTGTATATATATATATATATATATATATATATATATATATATATATATATATATATATAAAATAAATGTATTAGTGCTGTCAAATCCTTACAATTTTAATCAGATTAATCATATTGAATTTTTCATAGGCCAACAGACTCAAGAAACATGGGAATAAATATATGTATTAAATGTATTTATTAAACATCTTCAACAATTCCAACAAAACAACTTGAGGGCACCGTTGACAACCGTGTTGTTCAGTGTCTTCAGTCTTTATATGTTGGTTCTGGTGCCTGTCACTACTGCATCAAATGTCCATTTATGCCCAACACTAACTCTACTAAGACAAACTGCCCCAAATGAGTCATTCTGCACTGGAGAGGGTTGATTGTGTTCAAATCTATAATCAGATTCATTGTGATATGGATGTGATTAATTCACTTTTACAAGTTAGTTTTGACAGCCCTAATGTGTGTACGTGCATATACATACAGTAGCTCTGGAAAAAAATTACAAGACCACTACAATTTATTCGTACATATATGTGTGTGTGTGGGAACAGTACAGTAATGTCCTGTCAGATAGAACTGTAATTAATGACACTTATTTCAGTATCAAGTACCTTCTTGTTTTGGATAATCCCTTATGGTCCAACTAAAGTGAAAATGTGAAAACTAAAATCAAAAGTGTGGGTGATTTAGTGACCCTGAACTGTCAAAATGTCTCAGAAATGTCCCGTCGGAGACATTCAGATACCGTGGTTTGGCTCAGGCAAAAAAAGAGTTTTTATTACAGGTAATATTTATTTAGACTTTTTTTTTTAACCATATAGTTCTTATGTCGTGTCACAAAAAGATTCATCATATTTTTCCATTAGGTTTTGATTATTGATTATAGAGAACGGGACTGCTCTATCAACTTTTCATCGTCCCAGTCTGGACTTTCTGGAGGATAATATATTTGTGAAAATGATGTCTCAGGGTCCCTGAAATATTCTGTCACAAACCTGATGACCCTGGTCAGTCCTGGGGATGTCCAATGTTTTAGACGTTAGACACATGAGAGAATATTTACTGCATCAGTTAGATCACAGGTGTTAAACCTAAGGCCCCGGGGCCAAATGCGGCCCACCAAAGAGTCCAATCTGGCCCATGGGATAAATGTGTGAAATGCAAAAATTACACTGAAGATAATTAATAATCAAGGAAATTGAATTAATTTCAGGTTAATTCAATCTAAAGCAGATGAGAAAAATAAAATACTGTCATAATAACATAGAAATAATAGAAACCAACCTTAAACTAATTTTCCTTTTTGGTTTGGTGTAAAATAAAGTACAAAAAAGACTAGCTTTTTTTTTTTTTTTTTACAAAGAAATGTGAATAACCTGAAATATTTGTGGGATTTTACCAATATTCAGTGCGTTACTAAAATGTTCTGTAAATTTGTAGATCTACTATGATCTGGAAGTTGTAATGCACATATATAAGTGATAAACTGAAGCATAATATCAATATTTCACTTATTTTTCTTAAGAATTTACAGGTTGTTCATATTTGTTTATGTTCACGTACAGTTTGTAGATATAAACATTTTTATTGGAGAATTTAACCTTTTTTTTTCACTCAAAAACAGACATTATTTTATATGCTTTTATTTATATTATTTTACTGGTGTGGCTCATTTTATACCATATTATACTGAATGTGGCCCCTGAACTAAAATGAGTTTGACATCCCTGAGTTACAATAAGTCATTTGTTTCAGCTGAAACAACTGGTACAGTACGTACTCAACTTATTAGCTTCGTTAAATCCAGTGTCGGTGTCCTGTAATCAAAAGCAGAGGTGGTGCAGTGAAATATTGCATGTACAACTTTTTATTTTTTGTTTTGCCAGTAGTGGCTTCTATACACTGCCCATCCCAAAAAACAAACTAACCAAACATGCAATATTACAGGAGACTGACACTCAATTTAACTAAACTAATAGTTCAGATCCTTCCATGGGTAAATACTTCAGTGGTTAATAATGTTTGAACTGGAACAAGTTATTGAATCTATCTGATGCAGTCAGTGTCCTCTCATGTCTGTGATGTTTAACAGATTAGACGCCACCAGGTTTGATCAGACATCATTTTCACACAAAAATTAGCCTCTAAAAAGTCCATACTTTAATTTGGGATGATGAAGAGTTGATGCAGCGGTCTGATTCATCATCATCATCATCAATAATCACCAATAAATGCAACTATGGATGGAAAAAAATATACAATAAACCTTAGGACTCGAACATAGTAGACGCATTATTATGCATATGTGGCTGCATATCTACGCATCAGCCGCTATTATGTAGACGTAGGAAAACACGTCCTCTCAACTTCTGATACGCGACGCGCAGATACACACAATACCTTGATGTTGTCGGTGGGTGATACTGCAAATATTTTACATTGTTTCATGTATTTATTATATTCATAGAAGAAGAAGCTGACATATATCGTCATTTCTATGACAGTAATAAAATGTTTTTTTTTTTCCCACCGTCGATGTAAAAATATCAATAGAATTCACTCGTCTTCAGTTGATATTTTAACTGATGTCACCCTCAAAAGCCATAAGTGATTCTGCCTCCACCTACTACCACTGTGCTTGTGTCAATGTGGACAAATATGAAAAGGGGACACGTCACTCACATTAAGTATAAACACATCCTTCTTGTGACACTACATAAGCATCATGTGGCAAAAAAAAAGTCAAAGTAAAAATCCAAACCAAAGGTTGTGCCGTCAAATACTGCATATGCAACTTTTTTGGGGGGGGGTGTGTGTGTGTGTATATATAGGGTGTCCTATAAGTCTCCATACATAGGAAACATAAACAGTCTTGACATAAAGTATTTTTATTTATATAATAACCTCTATATTAGTGCCTTTTTGTCAGAATGATTTCAGTTTATTTCTCTTCATTCAAACACATTCTTTGGGTTTTCTGAAATATAAAGAAATACATGTTAGAACCATATATGTATGGAATGTATTATGTTTCCTATGTATGGAGACTTATGGGACACACACACACACACACACACACACAGTACAGGCCAAAACACCTTCTCATTCATTTCTATTCTCGATTCTCACTGAAGGCATCAAATCTCTGAATGAACATGTGGAACTTTATACTTAACGAAACACTGTGAAATAGATCTAAATATGTCTTATATTTTAGATTCCTCAAAGTTTCCACCCCCTTTGCTTTTTTTTGATAGCACCACAAACCCTGTTCACTTCACAGCTGGGCCTGGTCAGACAATTCTTGACTTATAAATAAGGTTTGTGACCAACCTACGGTCCTATTGGACGACTGTTAGAACTCATACTATAGGTGTGTTTCCACTATCGGAACTTCCGGACCATTTTACTGGAACTTCACGGTATGCAGACGTGGGCCATTCCGACAGGGACACCTTCTGGAACTTTTACAAGAACCAATGGAGTTCCTGCTTGAGGGTAGGTATTCCAGAGCGGCCCGGTAGAGTCGCTGGGCAGAAGTTGTGGGAAATGACATCATCAGATCGCGACAAACAACTCAAGAGTAGTTGCTGGGGGAAGTTTACCACACGACGAAGCAGAAGAACCGTGAAAACAAGAAGATGGAATGGACAGAAGGAGTGTCGGTGTCGAGTCTGGTTGTGATTTCCTCCTCCTGCTGCTGCTTTGTTTTGTCGCTTTTTATTAGTGATGTTACCATAGCAACGGATGCAATATGATAACGTTATCGTAAGGTTCTTACAGGGACATTCTGTATGGAGACACAATGCCTGAGACCTGAGAGGACTGGGCTAAGTCATGGCCCCGTCAAAGTACGTCCCCCAAAAAAGTCCCGGAAGTTCCTATAGTAGAAACAAGCCTCGTGGCAAGAACCAATCAAAAGAAAGAGAAACCAGTGGCCAAAAGTGGCTTTAAGGAATGACGGTCAGGCAAGTCTGTAAAATTGCTAAAACTTTGACCCAAGTGCAGACGCAAAAACCGCCGAGGGCTACAACGAAACTGTCTGACACAAGGACTGTCCCGGGGAAAAAAAGGCCAAGGCCGTTTCTCAATACCAAGTACGCTAAGTACGTACTTGCGTACTTGGTAGTACGGACTTGCTAGTCCGTACTACGAAGTACATACTCAGGAGGACAGGAGGACGCAGGGTGGTTATTCTGCAATTGGGACGGCAGCGTACTTGTTTACGTCACCAACTCAACTAAAATCACATTCCGTTATACAAAAACAATGGTATTTTAATCCTTTTAACTTACAGTTGTGAGTCCTCTCCTCCTCCATTGCTGGTGTCGAAAAGCATTCTGGGATAGGAAGCTCTCCCAAGTACGCACAAGTCACCATCCGCTGCATACTTGATAAAATGGGCGTGTCAAGTACACATCCGGGGATTTCAAGCGTACTTGGTGATATGCGTACTTGTGTATTGGGACTGTACTTGGGCTGCAACTGATGACGTTTCACAAGGACGCGAGTACACAAGTACGGACAAGTACGCATATTGAGAAACGGCCCAAGAGTCACCTCTGCTGCTGAGGATAAGTTCATCCTAAGTCACCAGCTCAGATCAGAGAGCAGACGAATGCCCCGCAGAGCTCTAGCAGCAGACACATCCACAACAGCTGCGCAAATCAGGCCTTCATGGTCAAATAGTTGCTAGGAAACCACTGCTAAGGAGCGGCAACAAACAGAAGACATTTGTTCACGCCGAGAAACACCAGGAATGGACACGAGAACCAGTGAAAGTCTCTGCTTTGGTCTGATGAGTTTAAATTTGTTCTGACCGTCATGTTTTCATACGACAGTAAAGGTGAACGGAAGGATTCGACATGTCTGGTTCCCACCGTGAAGCGAGGAGGTGGGATTGTGGGGGTGCTTTGCTGGTGACACTGTTGGGGAAGTACTCCAAATTGAAGGCACGGTTAGCACAGCATGCTATCGCCTCCAGTTAGCATTTAGTTGGACACTCACTCATCTTCTGAACCCACTTTATGCTCAGTAGGGTCACAGGGGGGTCACTATCCCAGCTACAACGGGCGAAGGCGGGGTACACCCTGGACAAGACACCAGTTCATCATAGGGATGAAAATATATCGACAAATAATCACTCGTTTGGTAAATGCTGGAGTAATCTGACATGTACTTTACTGTGGAAAGTTGAGATCGTTGTGAAGTTGATTTAATCTGATTTACAGCAAAAGTAAAACAGGTGCTCAGTGACCGTGACCGTTATTGGGTGGATGTGTGTGTTTCAACAATGAGGGGCCCGTCTCTATATTTTGCCTCGGGCCCCAATATGGCTAGACCCGCCCCTGGACCAGAACAAAGGGCAGATACTTTGAGGAATGTAAAATATAAGACATAGATTAAGAACATAATTCCACATGTTCCATAGTTTGGATGATGCTTTCAGTGAGAATTTACAACATAGTCATGAAAATAAAAACAAGACGCTGAATGAGAAAGGGTGTCCGAACCTTTGGCCTGGACTGTGTGTGTGTGTGTGTGTGTGTGTGTGTATATATATATATATATATATATATATATATATATATATATATATATGGCTGTCAAAAAACTAACTCTGGAACACTCTCTTTCTCTCTCTCTCTGTCTCTCTCTCTCTCTCTCTGTCTCTCTCTCTCTGTCTTTCTCTCTCTCGCTGTCTCTCTCTGTCTTTCTCTCTCTCTGTCTTTCTCTCTCTCGCTGTCTCTCTCTCTCTCTGTCTCTCTCTCTCTCTCTGTTTCTCTCTTTCTCTCTCTCTGTCTCTCTCTCTCGTTCTCTCTCTCGTTCTCTCTCTCTCTGTTTCTCTCTCTTTCTCTGTCTGTCTTTCTCTCTCTCGCTGTCTCTCTCTCTCGCTGTCTCTCTCTCTACCCTCTTAAACAGACTCAAAACTCACCTCTTCCAAATTGCATACTCTCCATAATCCAACTTTGCTTTTTCTTCATTCTTTCCATTTATTTCATCTTATTTATTTATTTTTTTCTGCCACAGCCACCTGTTTTTAATCCATGTAGTTTTTGTTTTTAGACCTGTTTATCTACTGTTTTTATTCAGTTTGTTAAGTGCCTTGAGAGTTTTGAAAAGCGCTGATAAATAAAATGTATTATTTTTATTTAACATTTTTCATGAGATTAATCACAGGGTTATTTTGGATTCATTTTTGATTAATCCTGATCAAAACACTGTTAGTCGTCCGTTCTCCTTTTTTTTCTACTCAAAATACACAACGAAAGACAAAAATATGGAGAAAAAAAAATATCTAAAACATGCTCAAATACACGTTAGGAAAATCTAAAAGAAAGGGGATTAAAAAAAAAAAAAAAAAACTCCACCAAAAATATGGTAAAAAATCCAAAACACACACATATGTATTGTATACATATGCAATTATCACGTTTAGCCAAAACCTTCAATATTTTCAACAAAACAACTGTAAACAAGTGTTCCAATATAATTGCGTTATATTAATTAATCTGCGTAAATGTGTTAATTTTGACAGCCCTAATATATATATGTGTGTGTGTGTGTGTGTGTGTGTTTTAACTGGGGGAAACACTGAACTGAAACATGTACACACGTCACTTGTTGTCTTATAAATGTTCAATAAGAAGTTGATGAAACAAAGTCAACACACACATATTAAAGTCCACTGTCCCCACCATGCATGTATTGGTCATAGTCAGTGTTTGTGTTGTTGTGGCCCGTCTGACTGCAACACTAGAGGACATAAGCGTAAAGCATTTTGACACTTGTTTGTTGTTAATGCCTCACCTTCTACCAACCATACCACTACTCTGTGTGTGTAAAACTTCTCACCAATTTTATAGTCAAACTTAACATTTCGTTGTAAATAAATGTTCTTTCCTCTCAGTGCAATTTTTGTTGCAATAAAATACAAAACTACTTGAAATTTCTTTTTTTTCACACACACACACACACACACACACACACACACGGTCAATGTTATTCAGTGATTTTGTTAGAATGACAGGGTTTATAATGTGTTTTTTTTTGTTTTTTTTTTACCAGGTAAACATTTACCAGTAGTTTTAGGGGTATTAGTAATTTAGGTGATTATACCTGTCGTGCTTTTAATGTCATTTATGTGTAAATACATTAACTGAAGTGGACTTTTAAATGAGTACATGAAAAACAAATGGAAGTTTTCTTTCTTTATAATCATGTAGAAACATTTATACAAATATGAATAGTTTTTAATCAATAACTAAAACTAGAAATGCACTTAGAGCACAAACCTCCACCAAGGCAGACCCCTCCCCCTCCCCGCCAAAGGAGGTTATGTTTTTGCTAGTCTGTCTTAGAAAGATGACTCATAAAGTTATTAACTGATCTTGATTAAATTTACAGCGTAGGTTGGTAATGAGATCTGGAAATGATTAGATTTTGGTGGTGATCCAGAAGAGATCCTGGATCACTTTGTAATTTTACATTGCGGTAAATGAAGAATACATTTCAAAGTGATCCAGAATCCAGGATCTCTTCCGGATCACCACCGAAATTTAATTATTTGTTCCTTGTGACACTCCCAACACATCCTGAAGGTTTCATCAAAATCCATGAATACGTTTTTTTTAGTTGTCTTGACTCTTTAGACCACAGGTGTCAAAGTCCCGTCCTCGAGGACCGGTGTCCTGCATGTTTTAGAGATTTCCCTCTTCCGTGTGATTCAGTTTAACCCTTTAACTCCTTAGATTTTAGCAATTAGTTTAAAATTAAAACATAAAATAAGTAACAACACAAACAAAAATGAATAATAAGCTAACAAAATAATTGGTAACATGAGCAAAGTACGACACAAATGGCAGAAAATCATAGAAAAATAATGACATTTTAATGAGCTCCAGCCCATTGGAGATCAAATCAGACGGAATGTGGCCCCTGAAAAAAAATGAGTCTGAGACCCCTGGTGTATATGTAGAACCGTGGCACTTGCAGCAGTAAATTCTCAGACTAAAGAGAAACACTGAAACAGGTTATGTATAATTTATTTTTTCTGTCTAGAGTATTTCGTCATTAAAATCAAAATGTCAACATTTTTAAAATCATATACACGCAAGAACGCATTTAAATGTTAGCACAGGTCTTTAAAATTTTATACATATGTACTTTTTTTTTTTTTTTTGTACTTGTGGACAGACAAAAGCAGGAAGTGGTCATTCAGACTGCAAAAGAGGTGGGAAACAGGACAAAGACCCAACCCGCCGAAAACATCCCACGATAACCAACCAACCCCGCTCCCTGAAATTTAATACAGCGATGCAGGCGCCTCCAGTATGGAGGAGGAGCTTCAACAGGGTGGTGGTGGTGGTGGTTGGGAGAAATAAAG
Organism: Siphamia tubifer; assembly: GCA_020466265.1. Taxonomy (NCBI): domain Eukaryota; kingdom Metazoa; phylum Chordata; class Actinopteri; order Kurtiformes; family Apogonidae; genus Siphamia; species Siphamia tubifer. Next base: position 72,343,592 of record CM035794.1, on the reverse strand, counting down.
AGAGAGAGAGAGACAGAATACACAACATAAACCCAAGCCCCGTTCTCCACTCCATACTGAAGAGAGGAAACCATTTACAGATATAAATACTAATTTCGCGCATCATCTCGATTAGCTTCCTCTCCCCTCGACCAATCGGCAGGTTCAGTAGTGTGCAGGGTGGTTTTTTTTGGGGGGGAGGGTGAGGGGGGTGGGTGGGGGGGTCGAGGTGTCTGTCCTTTTCATACATTTATTAATAGAAACTATGTTACAGAATTTCCCAACCATGAATTACAGGCAACCCACTAGCACATTTAACTGTACAGATCTCAGCAGAGCCAGCAAAGAAATAAAAAAAAAAAAAAAATCCAAATTCAAAGTAGCAAGGTTATCGCCAATAGTTAAGAAGCAAATATATTTACAGCTGTCCAATCAGGGAATCACTCTATGGTACAGGGGGGGAAAAAATGTACAAAATAAGTTTTAATAATAATGATTTAATGACAATTAAAAGGTGGTGGAGTCACAAAAAAAAAGCTGCTTGGTGAGTTATTTATGCAAAGGCAAGAGGAAGAAACCACCCAAATAGAGGATGTTTCAGCTGATCTGTGATCTGTGCGGCTGAAACAGTGCGTGTTTCCTTAGGGTTTTCGTTAGAACGCCCACTGTTCATGATCAGGGTTTAAGGACTGTGCTGCTGCTGCTGCTGCTGATCAATTAGAGAGAAAAAAATAAAATAAAAATAAAAAAATGGGGCCGTGTGAGCTGCCTGTTGTACGTTCACTTTATTTTCAGGTTAATGTGATGTGATGAGAATAATAATAATAATTATAATAATAATAATATAACGGGGTTGGTCAATTGACAGTATGAAAACAAGTGCAGAAGTAATCAAGATTAGACATAAGGCAAAAAAAAATTTAAAAAAATAACCCAAAGAAAATGCTGATATGACCTGGGAGGGGGGAGGGGTGGGTGGGGTGAGGGATGCGTTAGGTCAGTGGTGTCAAACATGCGGGCCAGGGGCCAAAACCGGCCCGTCAAAGGATCTAGTCCGGCCCCTAGGATGGATTTGTGATGCTGAATATATGAACAAACAGATGTTTAATTCATCTTATGTAAATTCAATCTAAAGTGGATCAGACCAGTAACATACTATCATAATAACCCATAAATAATAGAAAATGCTCATTTTTTCTTTTTGTTGTAGGGTGAAAAAAGGTGAAATTACATAAAAATGTTTGAACAAAAAAAGTGAAAATCCTAAACAAATGTGAATAACTTGAAATGTCTAAAGAGAAATATGTGGTATTTGATCAATATTCTGATTATTTAATGTGTGTATGTTGTGATGTAGATGTATAAATTATAAAATAAGGTGTAATATTGTTAAAGTTGCACTTTTTTCCCTTTAAAAAAAATCCAGATTGTTCAAATTTACTCATGTTATGTTCAAGTACAGTTCATTTTAATTATGGAAGTTGATGGGTTTTTTTCCTCAAAAACAAAGAAAACTTTGAAGTTGACATCATTTGTAAGTTGTTATCGTATTATTTGACTGGTCTGGCCCACTTTACATCAAATTGGGCTGAATGTGACCCCTGAACTGAACTGACTTTGACACCCCTGCTTTAGGTGAATACAGAGAGAAAAGCGTATGCTGATGGAACAGAGAAGCTGTTAAAGTGTCGTTTATATCTTCTAAAAAGACCCACACGTACAAACATACATCCAAATTACACACACACACACATACAAGCTGGAAAACACCCACAAATCCTTCCTCTGACCTCTGACCTCTCAAAGACTGGGAATGTACTTTTTATTTTAGTTTTTTTTTTCCTTTCTGTTCCTAGTCTTGCCGTGTTGAGAACTCACTTTTCTCTCTTATTTTTCCCTCTCTTTCTTTGCAGAGGCAGCAGAAACAGAATTAAAACAAAAATAAGCTGGTAGGGAAGCCCGCTGGGGAAAAAAGGAAAAAAAAAAAAAAGGCGTGCTTCACATTCTTCATCGTGGATGTAAGAGCCTCTTTGGCCACGTGATCCGACGATGCGTTTCCTTCGCACAGATTTACCGCCTAATTATTACAATGTCAGACTGTGTAGGAGAGGCGTTTAAGGGATTCATTCTATTGTTTTGATGTGATTAATGCTAGTGATTAATGCTAGTGGTGGATGACGTTTTAACGCAGCGTTTGCGTGTCGTATGTAGCAGGTAAAAAAAAACCAAACGTAACAAAAAAAAAAACCCAAAACCGTCTTGGTTTATCATCATCATCATCCTTAGAACGTTACATCTATCTAAAGTGTCAGTAACCCATGTGATGTGTGCGGTGTGTTCTACGATACTGTGGCAGGGGGACTATAGACTGAATGGTGCAAAAGGAGCGGAGGAAGAGGAGGAGGAGGAGTAGTCATGGGACGACAACACACTGAATTTAAAGAGAAGGAGGAAGAGGAGGAGATATAGTCCACACAGCCCATCTCAGTCAAGGCTGAGTCATGATCAGTCCACCCACAGCTCCCACAGGCTGAATGGACATGCGACAGTCGAGGAATGGATGGATGGATGGAGGAGGAGGAGGAGGAGGAGGAGGGGGGGGGGGGGGGGGGTAGGAGATACATGAAGAGAGAGAGAAAGAGATGAGGGGCATGATGGGAGTGAGGCTTTGCTTGGTCATTAGCAGCCACAGCCTTCCCTCTGGGGTTGTGGTTCACTGGTTAGCCGGCCACCCTGGGGCGCCGAGGGCTTGTGCTGGACTCCTGACTCGGCAGCGTTCAGGTCCAGGCTGCCATCTTGGATGTTCTGGTAGATTTTTTTAGCAGCTTCCAGGAAGGCGTCCTCAACGTTTTCGCCTCTGCAGGCAGCGGGAAAGAGAAGAGAAAAGGAAATGTGGGGGGGAAAAAATTAACTCAAAGAGGTTTAAAAAAATAAAATAAAATAAAAAAAAAAAAAAAAACTCTGGAAACATGGACTTACGTCTTTGCACTGGCTTCCAGGAACAACAGACCTGCAGAAGATGAAATAAAAACATTTAAAAAAAAAGAAAAAATACTCAAAGGTCTGTTCACATGGGAGGTTTTATTTTATTATTTTATTACAAATAAAAGTTCATTCAATTTAAGATGAACCATGAAAACGATAATTCCAAATAAAGTCACTAGTTTATTCCGATGTTAATTCCGAATAAGAGAATTCCTGTCGCATGTTAACAGTTAATTCCGCTTTAACACATTATTCCTGTTGTTCTGCACATACTCCTGGTCTTGTCGTGATGATGTGTCCATATTTCGCGCTGCATTAATGTAGGAACAAGAAGCGATGACAGTGACTTTTTTTCGGTATAAAATGTATGGTGTGGCAGCAGCACCAGCGCTAAATAATACTGTAAGAGAATTCTCTGTCAACACCAGATCTCCAGACTACGAGTCATGGATGAGTCGTGGGCAGAGATGTATAGTAACGAAGTACAACTACTTAAGTACTGTACTTAAGTAGTGAAATGCAGTATCTGTATAATTTTTTTCGCCTACTTCTACTGCACTACATTTTGTTTTAAAAATTAATACTTTTACTCCGATACATTTTTTATGTGCCGAATCGTTATAATAATAAAATAGTTCAGAAGCATACCAAACATACCAAACCCATAGCATATCAATGCCAGAGTGATAAATTGTTCTGTCACCTGGTTTGATGATGGTGTCTCATCATTGGACGAGTCAGCGATCAAACACTACATAATAAGACTGTACGCTCTAATCTAAACCCCAGTAAGTTAACCTGGAGGGTTAGGGTTAGGGTCAGGGGTCAACCTGCTGATGGAAGAGCCCTTTAGCATTGTAAGAAGGATGCTTCTGGACTGTTCTATTGGAAGGTTGACCATTAGGCTTAACTTGCCCAGGTTTGTCACTTGGTCATATTCTTAGAATATTCTGTCCTTTGAAAGTTGTAGTTTTTTCATGAACACTTGTAAGTGAACTGGTATGTACTTGTACTACTGCTGAAGTTGTACCTTTCATATTAAATATATAAATGTGTTCAAACTTGGGGCCTACACAGTACTTTTACATTTTACTTTTACTTTCAGTACTTAAGTAGTATTTTTTTCATTACTTCTACTTGTAATTTTACTTTTACTTTCAGTACTTGAGTAGAATTTTTTATTTATTTTTTTTTTTACATACTTCTACTTGCAATACTTAAGTACAATTTTCTTTGGATACTTTAGTACTTTCACTTCAGTATGATGCTTGAAAAACACTTCAACTTTTACTCAAGTCAGTTTTTTGATGTAGTACTTGTACTTCTACTCCACTCCTCTAGTCCAGTACTTTATACATCTCTGGTCGTGAGGACATATTTTGGTGAGACTCGTCATGTCTTTCCATTTTCCAAAACGTGTTTCTGATCGTCCTAACAAATATCTGAAGGGCTCATTTGTTTCACTGCGATTCTAAATTAAGCCTCAACAAGACAAAGAAAATGTTTCCACAAATCTACGTTTGTAGAAAATTTTAATCCCATAATCAGTAACGACATCTGTGAGCTGCCTTTGTTCTTCGCCGTCATTCACGGTCGTGTTCGTGTAAATCCTCACCATTCTCCTCAGCGAACTGCTTGGCTTCCTCATATGTGACGTCTCTCTGCGCCTCCAGATCTGCTTTGTTTCCTATGAGAATGATCACCTGAGAACACACATGGATAAAGACTTTAACACTATTCCAGATATGCTGGGTCCGCTAGGGAGAAATGTGTTTGCATTAGGGCAGGGGTATCAAACTGTGGTCCTGGAGGGCCGGGGTCCTGCATGTTTTAGATGTTTCCCCTCTTTCATTCCACCTGGAGGCCATTACATCATTATCAGTCTGATGAGGAGCTGATTATTAACTCTTTAAATGTCAGCGCTGGTCCATTCTGAATGGATGATTTAGTTTAAATATTCAGAAAAACTCAACAGTTTTACTTTATTTTGTTCATTGGAAAAGATGCCAAAAAGCAAGGTGTGGTTTTTTTTTTTTTTATTATTATTATTATTATTATTTTATTTCACCGTTTTTTTTTTAATTGCTGTGACCAAATGTAAATACTAGTTTTCTTCTTTAGTAATTTTTTTTCCAAAATTTTCCACATTGGTCATTTTGTAAATATGTATTAGTTTTTGTTAATTTTGTTTATTTTTCTACATTTTGGTTCTTTTCATTTTTTAAAAAAATTTTCTTTGATTTTCTACCATTTGTGTTTTACTTTGCTCATGTTACCAATTATTTTGTTAGTTCTCAGGAGTTAAAGGGTTAAACTGAATCACATGGAAGAGGGAAATATCTAAAACATGCAGGACACCGGCCCTCAAGGACTGGAGTTTGACACCTGTGCATTAGGGCATTAACAGACTAGTCAACTCCCGTAGCACAAGTCGACTTAAATTTGGAGGAGTCGACAAGTCGCCTGTTACTCCGTCTGTCTGTCTGTCTCTCTCTCTCGGCACATAAACACAGTCAGACCTAAACAAGACGTGGCTACTGCAGGTAAGACAGTTGTTGTGGACAGACACACATCGTCACTCTCTTTTACTTCACCTTAAATGAAAAAAAAAAAAAAAAAACGTCACGGCCATCTGAAGAGGCATTCGCTAGCTAGTCTGTGTGATACAAGCAGCATCCGCTAGCTAACCTGAATGAGCAGTAGCACAGGCGCGGTCATTTTTTCCAAATGTAATGTGGACAGTGTTGTACGGTTTATCAGCCAATGACTGAAACTAAACTTTCTGCACTTAATATGAAAACTGAGGACGTGTGACAGACGTGTGGACAGTCCGGTTTTAGAGCCGTGGGTCCAGACCAAATGCAGACATATGTTCAGTTAAATTTAACAAGAAACTCTTTGCTAACGTTAGCCTTTGTTTTGTTGGTGTTAAAATGCTGATGCTTGCGTCTTGTCAGTGGACATTGTTAGGTTGCAGTGAACTTTAATACAAGTTGCTCATTACTGGACAGACGTGTTGTTTTTAGCCGCGTGTCAATGTTATGATGTCATCACAAGTCGACTCAACTCCGACTTTATTGACAGATAAGTCGACTTGACAAAAAAACTGAAGTCGTCAACGCCCTAGTTTGCATTCTTTCCTGTGTGTGACAGCAGAGTACTGTAGTGTTTAACCGTCTTTCATCACTGACTCGGACAAACTGACACTAGAGGAAGGGCCCCTAGCTGTAGTGATGTAATTACGGCTTTAATGTATTGCTGTATTTCATTTTATTCAACCTTTATTTAACCAGGAAATACCTCATTGAGATTAAGAACCTCTTTTACAAGGGAGTCCTGGAAACTCATACAGAGGCACAGTTAAACACTTCCCCAACTCTGGTCTCAGCTACAGCCTCTGTATACCCATACTGCACCAGCCCGCAGGTTTCTAACAATGTTAAAATAATAAACAGACACCCTGGTCTATACACATGAAGATAAATAGAATAAAATATATATCTTCTGAAAATCATGTTTCATTTGACATGGGGAAAAAAAAAAGGAAAGGAGTGGCATATTGCAGAAACAGAGCCCTGAGAAGGAACAGTGTGCAACAAATGACAGCTGTATCATTTAGAACTAATCATATTTACCAAGGAATTCAATTTAAGGCATGGCCCTGTATGGCTCCAGATAGAAGCAGAAAACAGGAGGTAAGGCAGCAGAAAGAAGAACACATAACTGTACTAAGAAAAGTTTAAAAAATAAATAAAAAAAACATCTAAGAAAACACAGAAAAAGAACTCACACAGTCGAGTCTGAGCAATTTTATAATCAGGGATATTTTCTACACTGTGGACTTACTGTATTGGGGTTGGTGAGGTTTCTAGCATCAGTCAGCCAACTGCTGAGGTGGTTGTATGTGCTTCTCCTGTGTGACATTAACAGAAAGACATAGGTTACTATGACAACAGGCAAAGATATTAACAGCGAGGCATGTCAGAAAAGAGACAGGATGGAACTGAAAGCACAACACAACAGAGACTCATTTCAGTAACTGTACGTTTCAACCTGAAACTGGTGCATTATATCCTAGAAAACTGGACCATGCACTATAATATATTTATAAAAACCTGAACTAGAACAAATGTGAATGAAAAACACCTTTTAATAACAGGATAAGAAACCATACACAAAAAATGCACTGTTTCTTATTTGTCAGTGGAAGCAGATACTGGAGGCATTGGCATTAAACAGTTAATACTGGGGGGGGTTTTTTCAGTTAAATAGCCTTTCTAGGATATTAGTGAAACTTTCCTAGAGTTTGGTGTGGTACAGTCAGCTCAGTAGACCAATACTATCTCATGCCACATTTCCACCACATGGTACCTGCTTGACTTGACTTAACTTTCCTGCATTTCCATTAATTAATTATTAATTCATTTCCATTTCTAATCTGGTACCCAGTAGCACTTTACTAGTACTTGCTCAGAGGTTCCAAAATGGGTTAAAAGATAATAATAATAATGGATTAGATTTATATAGCGCTTTTCAAGGCACCCAAAGCGCTTCACATTAGTGTTCCATTATTCATTCACTCTCACATGCTCCCTCTGGTGGTGGTAAACTACATATGTAGTCACAGTTGTCCTGGGGCAGACTGACAGAAGCGTGGCTGCCATTTCGCGCCTACGGCCCCTCTGACCACCACCCAACATTCATACTCATTCATACACCAGTGTGAGTGACACTGGAGGCAAGGAGGGTAAAGTGTCTTGCCCAAGGACACAACAGACTGACTAGGACAGAGCGGGAATCGAACCGCCAACCCTTCGGTCAATGGACGACCCCCGCTCTCCCAACTGAGCCATGGCTCCCATAAAATGATAAAAATGTGATGCACACATGGCAGAGAGTCGTCAGAAAGCTTAAAGGTGTCATTCCAAATTACTTTTCCACACTCCTTTTGGAATCTGATGGGTCACCCAGACTTACCAACACAGTGGTTCATCACCTCCACTGGCTGCATACTGCATTCACACAAAACAACAAGAGGAACCAGGGACCCAGAAAAAGCCGGTCCATCTGACGTCAGGTGGACTCTAGTGTCAGGGTTTGAAGACCCAGTTCTTTTTAAAGTGAAATGGGACGCAGTAGTTCAGAGGCATATACACGTCTTCACCTTCTATTGAAACCAATATAAATTTGGGCCAAACAGAGCTCCTTCCTTCTGGTGAGTCCACTGGTTTTTTTTTCCACACCGACCTAGATCACTTTTTTTTTTTCCACAGTACTTGGGGGGGGGGGGGGGGTAGTACATGTACGTGGTCATTATAAACTTTGTTATCACCTATTTATGGTTTTCCTGAACATTTGCAGGAGTTCAGCAGTATGTTCACACCTATTTTTACCTGAAAAAGTGTGTCTGTGTCTTTCTGCCCTTTGATCTCAGTCTACAGCTGGTCGTCATGGAAACCTGCCTGCACTGTGTGTGAAACAACTGTAGACAATTAAGAGAGTATGACAATATATCCTACTACTGTACCTACTAAAAATACAATCAAAACTCCAATACCATCTCAAGTGAACTGGGGTCCGGTACTGGAGCAAGGACCATTTGCGTTCACATGGACACAATAAAGCGAATATGGGTACGGACTGGAGTATGCTGTGTTAAAATGCCCTGAGTCACATGATCAAAAACATTATTATTACTCCAAAAACATTCTAATCAAAGTAAATACACCATGAGACAGTGCAAAAATGACCCGAATTGGCATTTTCTATCTCAGGTAGCCTCAGAATGACCCATTATACTTTAAATTTTTCGAAGAATTCACCCCCCCCCCCCACCCCCGCCATGTGTTGCATCCTTATATGAATTTTTTTCTAGAAAAACCTGTATATGTACAGACAATATTGAACCGTCTCAATATTAAATAAAATACAGAAAAAAGCAATAACAATCATTCACAAGGTGGGATTTCTAGAACATACCAAATCATTATTCTTAAGGTCAAGTTTAATAAAATTCATAGATATTGTGGAACTGCAAACAGCAAAAATTATGTTGAGGGCCAAACACTACTCCTCACCACCTACAATATTAGCGAGATGGTTATTATAAATTGAGGGGAAGTTTTCATTTCAGGGATCACATGATGCACATAACACTCAAACGTTTTTTTGTATTTCAAGGTGTGGGGTTAAATTGTGGCTAAAGATTTAAAGCAATGTGAAGATATAATGACATTTAAGAAGACGTACAAAAGTAAGATTTTTTTTTTTTTGCAAATACATGAAAAACTTCGATTGAAATCAGGAAGTAAAGCATTATTATTTTTGTGAATTGATGAACTTGATAAGTTTTACTTCCTCCCACTCCTTTCAAATGTGTTATAGAACTGTATGAAAAGTCTGACGGCTGTGTTATTTATTTATGTTTTTAGCCGGCGTTTATTGGTTGGTTTGTTTGTGTACAAGATAACAAAAACCTCTGGATGGATTTTGATTACATTTTCAGGGTAGGTTGGTAATAGGGAGATCTCAAAATGATTAGATTTTGGTGGTGATCCGGCGGGGGGGTGTGTGTGTGTGGGGGGGGGGGGGGGGGGGGGGGGTCTACCTTGGCGGAGGTCTGCACTCTCAGAGTGCTTTTCTAGTTTCCAAATGAAATTCGATTAGGATTTTTAGACAAAGGTGAAAGCTCTAAGTAGTAATAGTAGTAATAATAATTATAGTAGTAGTAGTAATAGTAATTATAGTAGTAGTAGTTGTAGTAATAGTAGTAATAGTAATAGTAGTAGTAATAATAGTAGTAGTAGTAATAGTAGTAATAGTAATTATAGTAACAATAATAGTAGTAGTAGTAGTAGTAGTAGTAATAATAGAAGTAATAGTAGTAGTAGTAGTGACAATTCTAGTGAATGAAGAAACACTAGCAGTGATAAGGTGATAGTTTCTCATTAACTGTCTTAAAACAACAAACCCACCCACTGTCATTTCTTTAACTTAAACTGTCGCTCTGAGTGCTTTTCTAGTTCATTTATTATTTACTTTCTGTGGTTGTTTTCTTCCTTAGTTGTTTGTTCTTTTCTTCTTTTCTCTGTGACACATTTAAAATAAACTTTATTTACCGTCAACTTCCACATTAGTTTTTTTTTTTTTTAAAGTGGTGTGTCACAGAGTCTGTAACCAATCAGTGGTTTGCAGTGTTTACAGTGTTTAGTATTTATCTTCAGTAAACAGTCTCGGAATGTCAGTGGAGGTGATACAAAAATTTTTTTTTTTTTTTTTTTCCCCCCCATAATGGAAACAGAAAAAGGCAGAGTCGAGCGGTACCATGTGGTAGAAACCCAGCATAACATACAGTACCTGCTTTAGTCGAACACAATGGTAACTAAACAACTGTAACATACATTAAACTGTAAAAACTTGAAAGTTATGCAAGCATGTACAAATGTTACTAGCAAGTTAAGACCATGGCCTTGTACCTAGTGATGTCGTAGACCATGAGCGCCCCAGCCGCACCACGGTAATAAGAGCGGGTGACGGCCCTGAAGCGTTCCTGTCCCGCTGTGTCCCAGATCTGCAGCTTGATCTTCTGACCGCTCACCTCGATTATTCTTGTACCAAACTCCACACCAATCGTATGGGGACAGTCTGCCATGACTGGACAGGAGAGGAAGATACTGTCAATTCAACAGCCTGTCAATCACTCACCTGGCTTCAGATTTATTTCTCCCGAACATTATCAATAATTCTATTTAAATGTTTTCAGATCTAACCTGTATGTAATGTTATTTAATGCAATTTAAATCAGTTATTTGTTCAAATATTCTCTTTTTTTAAACTTATATTTGTAAATGCAGTTCCTTCAAGTCCATTTATGAGTAGTTCACCAAATTATCATAAATATATGTGTGGACTCACAAAGCAACAGTAACTTACAGAAATTAAAGGGTGCGCTACAATATTAATGGAATTTCATGCAAATGCACCATTAAACAAAAAAAAAACAGACATTTTTGACTAAATACAGAACATTTCTTGACCTTTTGTAACAATTTCCACAAGACCTACATTAAATTTGTATAAACATATACATTTAATTGATATGTTTGTACAAAGGGGGGGCCTCCCTTTTGGTCATATGAAGTACCACCTAATTCAAATTTCAGTTATTTCCAGACTCGACTGATTCTTCACTATGTTGTGAACAACCACCAGGGAAACTGTAAATGAATGATACGAAAATTCATGGCAAAAACTTACATTTCTTTTCTGTGAACTGGTGAAGTAAACACGACTTCCCGACCCCCATGTCACCTGTGGATAGATGGGTGGAAAGTCAGGTCAGCTAAGTAAATATCACAACAACTGATTCAAGGCTGGAGTGTGTGCATATGTACTGCGTGTTGAGAGAAAGACACTGCAAAAGATGAACACACTTGTAAGTCAATAGTCATAGTACACATTACATGTGACGTATACTATGAAACTGCTGAAAATACTGGTTCAGAATCATTTTGGCACCGATTCTACAGCAATTCAATGCATCACTTCCCTCAGCTGTAAGACTGAGATATCTATTCTTTATTTTTGAATTAAGTATCATTAATGGAGCTATATTCACAGAAGGCAGCCGCGTATCCTGTAAAGTGAACACAAAGATGAAACAGAATGAGACATTTGACTGGAAGTAAAAATCCCTGTACTTTATAACCTGAAAATGACTTTAACCGATCCCAGTTAGCATCATCGTCCCATATGAATCAGGGTTGTGATCGACTGATATGGATATTTCATTAAGTCCTGTTTCATTGTTTAGTGACTATAGCTGAAATTAGATGCTACTTTAATAGCACAAAATGCCAGACGAGTCTCCTTTGTTCTTTTCAAAACCTCAGCAACTGATGCCCTGAAAAACCCAGTGAAATAAGAGGGACTGATGTGGGAATCAGGAAAGACAGTTAAAAAGCAGCTAGAGACAGAAGGGACATGCACACTGATTGGCTCACTGAAATACACATAATTACGGTTTATATACATGTACACGGAACAGTTGAGGAAGATGGCAAACTAAATACAACTGACCCCAAGGACTCTTGATTGAAACTAATGCTCCCACTAAATACCTTCTTATTTATCAACTCAGATCAGATACAGTGCATGATAGTCCACATGAACATAACTATTAAAATGGACATTATGGTCACACACCTACTGTTAGACATCTACTATTGTACCAGCATGCACATCTGGATAGTCATAATGTTAAAATGCACCCTTTACACTTTGACATCTTTGATTTTTCTTATACATCTATTGCACAAACCAATTCCTAATTCATTATTAAACAGTCTAGATCACTTCTATTGATGCGTCCCTAAGAGGTGATTTGTTGTGCAACAGATAAGGTCACACTTTTCATCAGTCAGACCGAGGGTTTCTCGTTATTTTAATTTTTGTTCCTTGACCTTTACTGAAAATGTCATTAAAAATTCGGCCATAACTTTTTTTTAATTACCTCCCCCAAACACACAAAAAGGTTGGTGGACAGGTGTCGGGGCATAAAGGTCTTTCGAGGCCTTAGGCAGAGGTTATGGACAGTCGTGGGAGGCAGAATGCACAGTGCGAGGTCCCACCCAATGACTAACTTTAACCTTTAATTTATTAATTTGGTCATTTTATCAGTATCAACATTTCCTGAAAATATAATCCAAATCCTTCCATAACATTTTGAAGTTATTAAGCAACTAGCATTACCTGCGGGGTGTACATACTCCAGAGTTATTGGGTTGGAACGTTGTAAAGCAGATCTACGACACCATTGCACACACAAGAAACTGATACCATGGAATATATGTCGCTCATCACCATTAATATCACTTTTTCTTAGCTACTTAATCCAGCAGATCGACCAAGTAGCTACAAAGAAAGAGAGAGAGAGAGAGAGTCTCTCTCTCTCCCTCCAAACACTCAGCTAAGAAGCGTAACATTTTGGCTCAAGTCAGCTAAACAACAAGACAGTTTAATGTGCACACTCGCCATCAAATGGACAGGACGTCTACAGTGAAGTGAGTCATTTGAAAGAAGTAACAGTGTTGTATTCAGTGGCGGTGCTGTAGTATTATATACAGATAGAATGTGGTTATGGAAGGTTCAATACCTTCTGAAGAGAGAGAGACTAACAGTCATTCAAGCAGATTTAGTTAGTGTTATGTGATGACTTCCTGTGGTAGACTACCCTCAGTATTTTAACCCATCAAAAAGAAGTACGGCCTGCAGATTTTTCAATCATCTTTAAAAATAATATGTCAATAATGGAATATTTTCACATAACATGACATCTGGCCTAGAGGGGTCACCTGGTCCAAGTGAGCTCTTCATGAGGAGTGACAACAGTGATGAGTTAATACTCCTATGAATTAGTACAACAGTTACCCAGGTAGGCTTAGTCCACATTTTTACATTCAGTGTAACATGCAGCGAGAGGCACAATAATATTACATCCTGTTTACTGCCAACCTTGGCTTGTACTACCTCCTAACTTCACACAGTAACATTCCTCATACCATGTGTGTCACTGACAGGCTGTATTAGGGCTGGGAAGATTACCTGACATGTATGAATGTGCCGACACGCATGAATGAAAAGTTTGGAATGATACTGGTCACTGAATGTTTGTGATGATAAAATTCAATCTGTTCAATAGAATATATTTTTAGTTGCATTTACAAGTGGTTTTCTTTCTTTCCTTCTCTGTACACCGATGTTAACGTGTGCCACAGATTCACAGACGTGTACACTGTACACCAGTGCTCCCCAACATTGTCAGAACCAAGGATCGGTCAACATTTGGCAATTTTACCACGGACGGGGGGTGGGGTGGGGGGCGTAGCTTGTTTATATCGGTCGTCGCAAATTATACAGAGCTTGGTCTGTGGTAATCACCCGTCATGATAAATCCATATTTCAAGGACAACTCCTTGGATTGTCCGTTAAAGCTTTCCTTTTCTTGGAAGTTGTAGGCTCTTCTGTCTCTTCAGTGCACCTTTTCCTCTTCGAAAGAAACTCTCCAAAGACATCACTTTTTTACTTATCTTGCTAACACGTGGGTTACATTTTGGCGTTCAATTGACAAGAGATATAACCGAGAGAATCCGGTCATTTTTCAAAATAAAATATTGTTCAGACTCAGATAATGAATACAAGAAAAATAATTAATTCTTTATTGGCCTGGTACCAATTGGTCCATGGACAGGTACCGGCCCGGGGCTTGGGGACCACTGCTGTACAGTATGTGTCCCGTAGACGTACTGTAGATGAATACTGTAGTATCTGTACCTGAAGCTGACAGACATAGGAGAGACCACATGTTTTCTGAATATACCTTTTACAATATAAACTGTACTGAATACTGCTGTACATACCATTCCTTAAACAGTGACATACATATCCCAGAATACTTTGCGCAGGTGTCTCTTAGAGCTGTTTCATACTCGATGTGTGCGACGTTCAACTTCTTTTCATAGTCTACACATTGAATGCCAGCAAACTGGGCGATGTGTAAAATACAACCACCCTAGCGCAATAGTGGGTGGTTCTGAGTCAGGTACAGTCCACATGTCAAACCCAGTGATATTCAGGTCGAAATGGCTACTAAAGAACATCGTGTTCTGGTGTTTGTTGCACCGGACACTGTAAGGGTAGGAATACTGTGGTAATTCATAGACACCATACGTAACCATCGGTGAAGTTCGACTGGATCTCGTGCTTGACCCTTCAGCTTACGTGTCCACAGATCTACAGTGCACCCATTTCATTCACATTTATAAGCATGTATTTCGTCATGCAACTCAAGGAAAACAAAACCCAGTTCCCAGGTTAGGACACCGATAGTTGAAGCTGTTCACTTACCAATAATGATGTATTTGAAAATGTAGGAGTAGTTGTACGGTGCAGTGGCCATTGTGAGTCTGCAAGAAAGAAGAAGTCAGGTAAAATGTCAGGACAATATGACCATTACTTATATGCCAGACCCAATCCAATTATAAATTAATCACTGGAAATTATACTGAGACAGGCTTTAATAAATACAAATGAAAATGGGTGTAGTGTTTTTATTATCTTATTATTGTATAGTTAGATCATATAGAAAACTATTAGCTTGTACCACCAGTAAAATATCCTTTACATTTTGTTTGCCCCCCCCCCCTCTCATACTGCATTTAAATACTAGTCAATTATCAATCTCAGTTTCAGCACTGTTTCATATAACAAACACTAAAAGCGCCTTCATTTCATATTTTAGTTTTTTTAACAGAGAAGTTTTACAGTCCAGAATTTAAGACTCACACTTTAAGGCAGAGTAGATATGACACCCCCACCCCCAACACCGCAACGTTCAAAGAAAAGAAAGCAGCAATTCCACCTTGGAAGATGTGAAAAGAGAAAACAATCCAATGAATACTCTGAAAACCATCAGGAAGCAGCACATCTGACCATAAGCTTTGGGGAAACTGGGAGGGGTTTACCGACTGTGCGACAGCAGTGGAAGACTCTGCATGTCGTGCATGTCAATGAACTGATACGAGTGCTGCCACTAACGACTCATTTTCTAATGATTAATCTCTAGTCTAACCACACTATCCCTGTTCATTACATGCATGCGTCTCGTCGTGTTTCATAGTCAGGGGAGGCGGGGCTAAAAGGTTGTCTTTCAAATCCCTCTGTATGCAATAGGACGGTACTACAACCAATCAGTGTAACCTTTAGGATAATAGATACTAGAAACCGAGGAGTCCGGAGAAATGACTAAAGAAAATTGGGGATTATGAAGTTTAACGACTCTGTAAAAATAATTCAAAAATTACTGGTGTTTTGTCACATTCTTCACTCATCTTTGATAAAAAGGAAGTAGCCACCCTTTGTTGTTCTTCTATGGTTGTTTCCGGTTGTTTCTCTCTGAATAATTGCAGCGACACTTTGTTAGGCCCGCCCTCTGACTCTATACTTCACCTTGATTCATCGGCCAGTTTCAGAGAAATCTAACCACAAGTTACATTGTGCATAACTAGACTACTACAGTAGATTTGCGGCTGCTAGGAGCGTCTACCACGGCTAGGCTAATGAATCTCCTAACTATTTTTCAATTGGTCAAGTAATGTAAATGACTAATTTAAGAGGGGGCGGGTGAACCGATCTGTACCAATCACTACTGGGATCAATATTGATATGATAAAGAAAGTAAATATGACATTTCATCAGTAAATGGGTGAATGTGGTCTAAATTAATGGACTACGAACACAACCAAGTTCCTATAATGCAGGGTGTCCTAACTACAGCCTGTGAGCCAACTGTGGGAGGCCATTTTTAAATTGGCCCGCAAGACATTTTATAAATAGAATAAAACATGTCCCGTATTTGAACTTTTGTCTGAGTCTATTGCACTTCTTAGTTTTAAAACCAGGGGGAGCTACTGTTGAACAAGTGAGTCAGAAGAAATTTACCTCAAGTTACTAAACATAACAGAATAAAAAACGTACAATAGAAAGTCAGTCCAATGTCATTGGTGAGTTACATCATTCCACAGTAACCATGTGTTAATCAGCATCCATGTATATAACTAGTACGCAGGTACACATACAACAAATATCAATAATACGCATTAGTTCTGTCACTACTTCACTTTTGGACCATTTTCTTCTATGGAGTTTTCTTGTTAATACAACCACGGGGCATGTGTATTTCAAATTGCCATACCTCCTCGGTACAACTTTAATCATTCAAACTGCCTCTGAAAGCTGTGAAATGGAGCTTTCTGGTGCCATTACATGCATTACGGTAATGACAGAGCCATGTCAGGACACAGGAAGGAAAGGACAAGAAATGAAAAAGTGCACTGTGTGCCACAAAAATGCACCTTGGATTTGGATGTGTATGTGTATGTGTGTGTGTGTGTGTGTGTGTGTGGAAGTTTCTGAAGCTACCACTGCTAAAATCAAAATCTGGCAACTGACAAATAGAAGAGCCTGTAACATGGACTCAGAAAGTTGTCCGTGTTGTGTTGTTGTAGAATAGTTTTAATTACATTTTTTGTCATCTCAGAAGTGTTCAATGTCCATTTTTCAAGAATTTATTTTAAAAAGTTGAAGAAAATTAAATTAAGTTTTAGTCATTTTCTTCTTAAAACACAGTTCTAGGTGTTTAATGACATAAGAATAGTAAATACTTGACATATTTATAAAGTTCTACTTCTGCAAAAGTGGTGTAAATTATTTACAAAAATAGAAAAAAAAAGACCAGAGATTTTAATAACTATATCATTATGAGTTAATACACTGCAAAATCAGCTGATCTCAACTGATGCAGATTTGATCAAGTGACATTTGTCATTTGACATCGGATCAATAAATACAATAAGAAATAAGAAACAAACAATAAAAATCTATTTATGGATAGCTTATCAATTTATTTTTCAAATATGAATACACAAAGGTGAGGCTATATACTTCACCTGTACTCAGTGACCCCACCCTTCCTGTATTTGTCTGTATGTGGCCCTCAGTAGATAAAGTTTGGACACCCCTGCTATAGTGGCTGTGAATGGACTAATGCATCATCTCTATTCTGTCTGGATTCTACTGACAATTTTATCCCCGATATACAATTATTATATCTTGTGTAGATTAATGTTCTTATTACATTATACTGGCCAATATATTTGACATTACATTTTTTAGCCCCCCAATATCAATATCTGCCCCAAAATATCCCATATTGGTCAGGCTCTAATATATACATGACATGATGAATGAAAGTACATATATGCACTGAAAAAAATCAGAATAGGATGGTAGTGCAATTAGACTAAAGTGACACAGCCAAAATTGGGGGGGGGGGGGGTGTCGATATATGCATAACCAAGCACACACCGTGAACTTCAGTCCATAACCAGGCATGTGTCAGTTTCAGTCTTATAGTACTATAATAGGGTAACAGGGCAGTGCAGTCCCTGCCACCCCCCCTCCCACAGAAGTGAAAATTTAACAGCCATTTATATTTTTTCTACCTCCTGAAGCCTTGCAGACTTTGATTTGAGGGAGCAGGATGTTTGTCCTGGTCTCAACTACATATTATATATGTATAATAAGTCTAATGCCACAGTGATAATTGTTCTGTAGGACTTGTTTGGTGTGGCTGGAGTGCCACAGTAAAACTCGTTTGCTAACCCAAGTCAGCTGATCTGTGACACTTGGTATTTCATGGCCTTTTACTCAGCATCAACATATCAACTTGGACTAACGTTACTTGCTTCACGTCTGTCAGCCCCTTCTTCATTTGAACCATCATTAATTTCCCCAGTGTTTCCCTTCTTTTTCAGACTGGGTGGGTGGAATCACATGACTACATATGATCCAAATACACTCTTAAAGGAGAATTAACATACCTTACCAGCACACATGGGCAAAATACACACAAAAAAAGCCACTTCTTTTCTTTTTTTTTTATTAAAATACTGAATTTGCTGACTTGGGCAAAATGATATCTGTTATAGTAAATGTCAGTAACAGTACATTTCGATTTATCGCCCAGGCCTGCTAATGGGTGGCTTTTTTTCCCCTCCCCCTCAGGTCAGAAACATGTGGAACTAATGTTTTAACAATGGTGCATTCTAGCAACAAACAAATCTACTGCTATGGCGATCTGTCACTAAACTAGACAAAGAATTAAGGTTTGGAGAACGAAAGGATTTGACTGGGGAAAATGTTTGTTTTTCAACAGTTTGCACTTTAATGTTCTGACATATGTAATGTCAACAGGCTCATTATAGCCACTGATATTGTTCAAATGTTCATCTTTGTTACCAAAATCTTTATTTGTTCTAAAAAAAAAAAACTGTCATAATTGCCCATTTCCTATTTTTATTCCCTGTGTGCTTGCAATACAAAGGGGATCACTTGTCATATTTATTCTACTTTTTCATTTTCTGACTTGCGCAAATAAAACTTTGCAAAAAAAACTACAGACCACACCATTGGAAACAGACCAAATATTTTGACACAAAACTCAGCATCCGACACCGGGATGGTGTGCTATGTATTTAGATTGATATTCTGATTTGGATTTTATATAGAATCCAAACAAGTCAAAAAAAAAAAAAAAGAAAGGAACCCAAAATGAATGGGGCCATGTTTACATGGTTATAATTCCCAAACAATACATCAGAAATAGGAAAAAATGTTTAGCTTGGTCCAGAGATTACACGTGTAGTCTCATCCTGAATACTGGTCTACAGAAAGTCTGGTGATGTCAATCCAAACACTGACAACAAACCTTGCAAAGGACCTATGAGATAGGAACCCATATCTCTAAAGAAGATGAGTTCCATTACTCAGCACTGACATGCAATATCAGGGCTCACATTGGCACTGATCTAATGGCCCAAAGCAATTTTTACAGCCTGGCCCATTCACGCCACAGCTATATGAAATGTTGACAAGAAACTATACCAACGGTCACTAACAGGAGAACCATGGGTCCCCATGGGTCCAGCTCCAGACACAGAAGCCATTCCATGCAAACCCAGAAACCATTTGTCCGGATGAGCTAAAAGAAAATGTGCACGTGTCTGTGAACAGTCACTTTTTAAATGAAGGTGTTCATCTAACATTGAGGAAAACATGGACATTAGTCACATTAGTACAAATATTCCAATGAACAGAACCATCTCCTGTGTGGCGTGGAGTAGGTGACTCCACATCCACATTGTACAGGTGTACAGAACATGCAAAGGCAAAGTCACTACACCCCCCTACCCCACATTCCCACAGGACATTCCAAATGTAATAACTAAATAAAGTCATTGTTGCGGTGAGTTTAAGGCAGCTGAAAAAGTTCCGCTTGTGCTTCTCAGCGGAACAGCGACTGTGCACCTGTGAGTATGGAGCACACGCACGAATGTCAGTGAAAGCAATGCTGTGAATGAGTGTGGCTACCTGATCTGCTTATGCATTACGGTCAACCATCATGGCTGCTAATCTATGGCAAATCCATTTGAACACAAGTAGCAAAAAAAGAAAAAAAAAAAAAAAAAAAAACTTAACATTTACAAAAACAGATCTGTGATCAGCCACAGTCCAACCGTCACACACTTATTCAGACAAAATGAAGGATTTCACCTCCGACAATGAACTGAAACACTATATTTGTCTGCACACATATCTGTAAATTTCTTCTCTGTAGGTTGTATATGCAGGTTATATCTGGTATATATATTTGTACACTGTCCACACTGAACAGCACATTCACATTTTATACATACTTCCCCACATCCTATATTACACTATTGTTATCATTTTATTTCATTTCTATTATTTTAGTATTCCTAACTCTGTTACACTTCTTCCTAAATGTTGATGTTTGCATATTCATGCCATTACAAAATAAAGTATATATAAGTGAATTTAAATGTTGTTGATAAAGTTTGGTGGGGTGTTTTTTTTATTGTTTGTTTGTTTTTTTACAAAAATCGTGTTAGGCTCGTGGCCATTTGGTGGCCATGATAGCCGACTATAGTGCGCATGTGTAGTGCAAATTGCGTAGCCATGCAGATCAGGTAACCACAACGAGCCTTCACAGGTGAATAAGATCCGCATGCACACCGTCATCAGGTTAGTTATGTCAGGAGCAGACAGAACAAACATTTAGGAAGGAACAATAATGACTTTGTGCAATTTGCAAATATACCTTTATTTTTTAACTAGTATTTAGTTTTCTGATTTTAAGTTATTTGGAAAGAAAATATAGTATTGGAAACTTCAGGTATTGTACTTTGTCATATTTGAGTGGTTTAGTGTTGGAAAAAAAGAACATAAGACAACAACACTTAAGACAAAGACATAATTACATATTTATCAGACATCGGTGTGTGTGTTGTGTCCATGCATGTGTGACAGGAGGGTACTACAGCTAAGTGTTGCATTGTGGTTCAATTTAGGTTGATGTGTTCTACAGGGGAAGGAGAGGAGGAGAAAATAGAGAGGAGAGAAAAGGGGGTAAAGACCCCAGAGGAAAACTCCACCAGTGACAATAAACTATGGTGTCAACCATTATGGAAACGATAACCATGGTGAGAACTGAGCTAACTGGACAGAAGGAAAGGGGAGAACATCAGTTATTCATAAATGTGATAATAGTTTAAAAAAAAAAAAAAAAAAAAAAAAGGTGAAAATAGATAAATAAGGCCTGCCCAGCAAAAGAGATACAGGCGGTGGAATTATCACAAACACCATGAACCCCATCAGCTGTTCACTTAGTTTTCTTCTTTGTCATTGATATGGATTTATTTATTTACTGTTTTAGTTGTTGTCACCATATGATACTCAAATGGTAAATGGACTGCACTCATATAGTGCTTTTCCACCTTCATGATGCTCAAAGTGCTTTACTTTAGCCTCACATTAACCAGTAGGTTTCCAAGGTTCTGCCAGACCTACTGGGAGCCTAAGTCAGGCAAGAGCCAGAGCCGGGACGTGAACCGCTGACCCTTCAGTCAATGGGCAAACCGCTTTATCGACTGAGCCACAGCCACCCTTCACAGTTAGTCGGCCTTTATTTGTCATTATACACTGTATAACGAAATGTGTCCTCTGCATTTAACCCATCCTTGATGCCATTGGGACAACCTGTAGGGAGCAGTGAGCAGCCATGGACGGCACCCAGGGACCCATCTCCTGCTACAGATCCAGGCTAACGGTCAGAAGCACCTGGCTGGAGGATTTTACCCTAACATGTTTTTGGGTGATGGGGGAAAACCACCCGGAGGAAACCCATCTCCTAGCTACGAGGCAAGAGCACTAACCGCTCAGCTACCGTGCCGCCATCATGTCTGATCACTGTGGTTTAGAGTCTGGTCTAAACTCTACCTGGAACATGTAGACTAAAACTGGGACAAAGTAGCACAGTCTGGTATGGGATTTACTTTAGTGATTCCTGAGTTTGTTTGTTTTTTTTTTCCCCTCAAGTCCGGTCCCACGTTTGAGATTTTTTTTTTTACCCAACCACAGGTAAACAGAGGCAGAGCGGAGTGGAACATCAGACAGATGCTAGCCTAAACAGGTGTTAACCCAGACCAGAGGTTGTGCCAGTCATTTTTATTGTCTGTCATTTTGAAGGGCAGGTTCATAAAAAAATCTGTCATGATGACACATAATTATCCGCCATTTCGAATTACATTTTAAATGACTCATATTTAGTAGTATTTAATGTTGAAAAGCATCTCAGTGATGCAGTGACTGTATTTCCTGCTGGATGATAATCCTCATCCTGCACTGCATCTTTTTTCACTGCTTTCATCTGTTCATCACATTTACTGGGCTTTTGAAAAGAAGCAATGAAACTATTTCTTTGACATTTAGCTCAAGCAAAGTACCATCTAATTTCAGCTAAACCAAACAAGCGTTGACAATGACTAATATTCAGACTCACCATCAACAGGAGGTCTACTACCAGTGTACTGATTGAGTCATGTGACAGAAGTAACAGTGATAGAGTCCTGTACAGTCCACTTTACAAACCTACTTTAATGTGTTAAAGACAGCGTCTATTTATTAACTCACTTTAAAGTGCTTTTTTTTGCTAAAACACACAATACTACTCAATGTCATCTGTGGCTGGATATAAAGCTCCTTCAAAATAAAACAAAGCGACCACATGGCTAAACCACGGATCCACAGCTTCATCCATGAATCTGCTTTTATTTTTTTCACTTCTTGTGTCAAACCTGCCCACACTTTATTTAACCTTAATTGTGCCTCTGAATTTTATTGTATTTTTTTTCAACTGTTCTTGTGTTTTACCCCATTGGATACCCAACCTGGTCCAGAACTGTGCAGTGTTGTATTCAGTGTATACAGTGGTGCTGTAGGTTCTGTTCAGAGACAGACCAGTGATCCTGTCAGTAGGTTCTATACGAAACTCTCTTTGGTAGATTGTATTAAGTGTTTTAATCTGTTAAAATGATGGATGGTCTTCTGAATTTTTCGTCATCTTAAAGATGTCAATGACAGAATATTTTTGGTTTTCATGACCTCTGGCCCAGATAGGTGTTAGCCTAGCCTGTACTAAGTATCCAGGTAAAAGGGCAGAATTTCTCACCATGAAAAGGTCTTCCAACCCCTAAACTGTGCACGTTCAAAGCAGAAAAAAAGAGGAGGCAGAAAGTTAATCCAATTACAGAGGTATGTAACCTTTTCTAATGTTAAAAAAAAACATTTGATGCTACAAGTAACAGCTAGCTGTACTGAAATGAAGCAAAGTTGGCTATTTATGCTACTGTGGATAATTCAACTGTGACATATCTGCTAAGTATCTGGTTTACTGCTGCTCAAGTGGTTGATACATGTTTATATCAGTTTAATTCTGGTTAGCTGGTATATGTCCTATCTGGTTTGGAATAGAATAAGTCTATTTAATCCACCATGGGAGAAATTCCTTAATTACAGCAGCAAATGTAAAGTGCATGGATAAAGAGCAGAAAAACATACTCGCTTACTAGGAATGTGAATATATTTAGAATTTTAAGGCATTTGCCTTTTTACAGTAGTCTACATTACTTACAATATTTGGAATTATAAGTTACTGTTTGTTAGCTGGTGTTCATACACCTTACTGTACATATGTTTGTGTCTCTGCTCAGTCAATGACCCACCCTTCACTCATTTCTCTGAATAGGATGGCAAGGGAGATAAAAGATATGAAGAAAACCATTTGTTATCATTCAACTGAGAAAAACAATCAGTCTTGGCCCCAAATATCAGCAGTCTGTATCAGTTGTTGACCAAGGCTGATGAAGAAGAAATTATAATAAAATAGGTATGTGAAAAATCCACACTGGTTGATCACTATTTTACACTTATGCTAAAAGGATGCTGTTAATTCATTAGGTTCATGTCATACAATAAAATATACTTCAGACTCATCTTTCTGTGGCGTTAATGTGTAATGTGAATTTTGTTGATGGCCTGTAAGTTGCCTTATACTCCACATTTTCTGTGGTCTGCAGTACAGTTTTGCAGTGAAAGATTTCTTGGAAACTGAAATCATTGTACCACATCAGAGCCTGACAGTTGTGTCATACCCTTACTTCTGCATCTGCAGTTCAGTGACACTATCTGACTGTCCAGGTTAATCCAGACACAGAAAAAAACATCACAAATACAGCAACAGAAAGAAAAGAATAAAGGATCAGGAATGAAAAACAGGCATATAAAATTAAGTGACACTAACTTGCATAAAATGGAATAACTAGGTGAAATGAAGCAGACGGGAGCCAATCTGTGAGACAGGAAGTAAATATGCAAGACTAGAAAAGCACTCGGAGAGCACAAACTCCGCCAACGCAGCTCAGCCCCAATCCTGAAAGATACACGTGTCCCCCCTCCACTGATCAAACTTTTATCACTTGTTCCATCTATAACTTTTCAAGTTATCTTGAAAACTATCTCACACACATAATTTCTTGGCAGAGTAAAAAAAAATGTGATGCCAGAGACCCTGTGGTCAGCTTCATAATGTGAAAAAACAACAGATATATCTAAATGGAATTAAATTTTTTTAACCACCTGAATACTATGAAGACCCTCTTCCCCCCATATATAACTCCTAATTCTCTATGCATGGGAAACAGCAGCTTCAATAGATTAACACAAATGAAAACATAATTACAAATAAATTATATAAGAGCAAATAGGTTCTCTAAGATTGAGTGATGATCACTGTGTACTTCCATCAGTGTTTTGTCAGTTGTCTTTCAACCTTAAGTATGTTTTCCTAACTCTTTCAACTGGCAAGTCCCTACAACAGGAATTAAAGCAAAAAAAAAAAAAACAACTATTCAAGTAATTGAAGCAATGCATGGCTGATGAAATTTCAGTTATACAAACTGATTTGTATTTATTTATTTGTTTAAATACAAACAACCACATTAGCCATACATATTATCCATCACAACCTCAGCGTAACAATTGCCTGCTCTTTGCCACATGACCCTCATGTGGCATTTCTCACTCCAGTGTACTGGATTTCAGTAACCCCTATTTTCTGTTTTCATGTGAACATTGCGTAGAAAAGGAAGACAAGTCAACAGCATGTGACTAAACTGCAGTCTCAGCACTTTAATCTCCAAATCTGGGATTTTTTTTTCACCAAATACATGCTCACTTTTAACTTTCTATTGCCATACGGACAGGGGTGCAATGCATAACTTTAGGATATTTCAAATCTGAGCCATTAGGAAATCCTGATATAGTCACAAGTACATCCATAATATTCAGGCCCACTATTGGTAGTCATGTGACCTCTTTCCAGGTACAGCTAAACATATGAGATCATCACTACTGTCCTATGCGAAAACTAACACATTACACACACACACTATGTTATGGTGTTTCTAACAGTTTGGAAAGTAGAACTTTGTCAACACATAGGGACAACGATTAACAGTACCATTGATGTTTAGCTTCTCTTTAGGCGTGCATGTACACGGACAAATGAAATGATGCAGCATTCGTCCAAGTGTTATGCTACACCAACATGTATAGGTGCTCATTTTACAATTTAAATATATTATACGAGAGCAAAATTTAAAGAAGTAGTTAGTATAAATCCACATGTAAAACAAACAACATCTAGGTTAACGCAGATGCTGTTGACTCCTTAATTTGACACTGTGACGTTTAGCTTCTATCCGAAGACGGAGACTAGCTTAAGCTAACTGCACAGCCGGCGAAGTGACAGCGCCAGTCTTATTATTTTTCTCATGTTTATGCGTCATCAAAGCTACCACAGAATATGAGCATTAAAAGACATAACGCCTATAATCTAGCTGGTTTGCGATGTAGATTATCTGGTCTGATAGCAATTACGGCCCTAAGTTAGCAGTTTTGACAGCCAAGTTAGCCATAGCTGATTACCTCTTGTTTGCTGACAGTTATAGATGTAGTCACACTGGCAACAAATCACACACCTGTTAACTAACGTTGAATAATATCAGGCGTTTGTCACTTAAGGGCATTATCCTACCCACCATCTCTATAGCGGATTCTATATACTAGTAGCCTCAGGTTTATTTCACAAAACGCACCTGACATCAACTAACCATGGCTAACGATAGCTTTAGCACGCTAGCTGAGAGGTTTGGATAATAAAGGTACGTAGCTGGCTTCATTACAAAAATGTTATAGCCATTGTAGAACAATTGCCACGAACCATATTACCCAAAGCTATTTAAAGGTATAATAGTGTACATTACTAGAGACGACAGACGTGCACAATCCTACTATTAGCCATCTATTAAAAAGACTAGCCGTTAGCTTCTCAATTGGCTGACTGCTGGCAAAACCTGGCACTGTGAACTACGTTGAACGTTCCTGTGTTAACGTCACTAATCAAGTGCATGTGTATTAATGTGTTCAAGAACTCCCCTTTTGCTGT
Organism: Siphamia tubifer; assembly: GCA_020466265.1. NCBI lineage: Eukaryota > Metazoa > Chordata > Actinopteri > Kurtiformes > Apogonidae > Siphamia > Siphamia tubifer. Next base: position 72,317,146 of record CM035794.1, on the reverse strand, counting down.
TCTTACCTTGGTATAAAGTCTTTTGAGCGTTGTGTTCTTTGCTGTTCTGAAGAAGTATGCAGGTTATCCAGGCTCAAGTATGATCTGCCTATCCAAGATGGCTGCCCAAGGCACAGGGTTTCCTCCACTGTCTACAATGGGCTTCTGGGACAAAGAGCATCAAATGCAGCGATTTGCGGATTTTTGTGTGTGCTATTTGGTGGAGAGCAACCTCACCTGCCCAGGTGCGTTCATATCACTGGTATACAATTTAATCGTGGGCTGTATCAGATTTCAGCTACTGAAACCAAGAGAAAAGTATGTGTCTTGAGAAAATACCCTTGTTAAACTGATTTTCCACTCTGCTGTACAATTTCCTTATGCTTTTGTATACATGCTTGTGCTAATCTATTTATTGGTAAAAATTAGAGGTTTAATGTTGTTGTTGTTGTCAGTACACTATAATGCAAACTGATGATGACCCACTTGAAGCCCAAATATTTTTCTATCTGTTATGAATTGTATTATGCGTAATATTATAGGCTATTTGTTATATTTTTTTTATTTGTTATTTTTATTATGTCTATTGATTTGATTTATTGATTTTGCACATATATGACATTGATCAGGGCGGCACGGTGGTGCAGTGGTTAGCACTCGTGCCTCACAACAAGAAGGACCCTGGTTTGAATCCCACACCAGACCTTTCTGTGTGGAGTTTGCATGTCCTCCCCGTGTCCGCGTGGGTTTTCGCCGGGCACTCCAGTTTCCTCCCACCATCCAAAGACATGCACTGATAGGTTAATTGGTTAATCTAAAATTGTCCATAGGTGTGAATGTGAGAGTGATTGTTTGTCTATATATGTTCAGCCCTGCGATGAACTGGCGTCTCATACAGGGTGTACCCCGCCTTCGCCAATTGTAGCTGGATTAGGCCCCCAGTGACCCCCGTGACCCTAGTGAGGATAAAGCGGGTTCAGATAATGAATGAATGAATGAATGACATTGATCAAAGTCATGACAAAACAGTAAAGGTACAGGGAAAGGCAGAACACAGGCTTGTTTAAAAGCCTCCATATACATAAGCATGAAAGTTGTGAGACTTCCGTAGTTTACACACATTCAAAAGACAAAGAAAGTCTATATATATATATATATATATATATATATATATATATATATATATATATATATATATATATATATATATATATATATATACCTGCTAGGAAAAAAATTACTGTGATTTTGGAATCAGCATGAGGAGATAGGAGATAGATTGGTGAGAAGGATCACTATTTGGAATAGTTTGTCACCTCCACTGGCTGCATACCGCATTCACAGAAAACAACAAGAGGAATGAGGGACCCAGAAAAAGTGGTCCCTCTGACATCAGAGGGACTTTAACTTCGCCCACGTGGGGTTAAACCTCTCCCCTATTGCAGTGAATCTGAAGTAACATAAGCATTAGCATCTACAAGAGAACATGGAGCCACAGTAGCTGCTGCACAAACTTGAAAAAAAAAATGGCAGATCAAAGTGGTTCATGTGCTCTCTGTGGAAATAAAGCCTGTTTTTTTTCCCCTGCACGTTTTCAGAACAAGTGATGGCACGAAACCTAGCTGGATGCTACTGTGATAAAGGTAAACAGACAGAGAGAGCGAGAGGGGAGGGGGGCATGTTCCTTCACACATTCTGAGCCAATCAGAGATGCTTTGTCACCGCGTCATGGACATGTATGCGGAGGTACCGGTAAACTCTGTTGTTCGACCTCAAGTCATTTTTCTACTGTGCAAAAACAGCTTGAAACAAAGCAGTCTGGACATTTTTTTTTTCAAATAGAACCAACACACAATGTATTCAATGACAATGAAGAACACAGTAATATTAATGAAATAACCATGGAATGACACCTTTAACGCCAAACGAAAATAAACAATCATGTCCACTTCCTGTTTTGCGTTCATTTAAACTAGAAATAGAAGGGCAGATACAGCATGCATTTTTTGCATTTATTTTTGTGATAATTATGAAGCAACAGCTCAACTGAATCAACCACAGGAATCAGCATATTAATGGCGGCAGCATGGAATATGTGCGTCCTCAACGCAAAGTATGTGTGCGACGAGACCAGGAGCATCCACAGAAGGACAGGAATAATGTTAACGAGGAATTAACTGTTTACATGGCAGAGGAATTATCTTGTTTGGAATTAAGATCGGAATAAACCAATGACTTTATTTGGAAATAAGTTAAATTCAGAATTATCATTTTCATTTGGAATTAGGTGTTTTCATGGCCAAGAAGAAATGAACTTTTATTTGGAATTAAACAGGAATAAAAACTCCCTTGTAAACAGGGCTACTGATACAGTTCATTTATTGGGATTGTCCCTTGATTGTCCCCAGTCAGAGACAGCAGACCTCTGCCAAGGCTTGATATGGCATCATATGACGTCAAAACATGACATGATGGAGTCACAAGTGGTGACCTATCTGATGTCAGAAGGTTAGAAGATGTGAATGCGATATTCTATCTTGTCTGAATCCTGAGATATTACCACTGATGTGTTTTTGCTGTTGACCTTTAGTGTGACCTTGACCTTTGACCTTCATTGCTGAAAATCTAATGGGTTCTTACTTGACCTGATATCTATCATTCCTGAAAGTTTCATCAATATCAGTTTCGGAACTTTTCCGTTATCCTGGTAACAGTCAAACAAACAAACCCAAATTTAATACCTCCTTGGCAAAGGTAATAATCAATCAGTCAATCAATCAACATGTTGGGACTCTGTCAGCGGGCATTTGGAACAAAGAAACTGAGAGGAGACGTTGAGACTGAAGTGGGAGCATTAGCTTTGGTTGAGAATATCTGACACACATACATTCTACTCAGGTTATTGCTTCCAGTTTCATCCAAAATAATTAGTTTTTTTTTTTTTCAAAATAAAAGCCAGAATACATATGAACATAAAATGAAAAGAAATATTGATCAGAATGAATAAAAATATACATTTAACCTTATTAAGTGGGTTACATGAGCTTTAACCCACAGTCACATATGACTTCATCTTTGCATGATAGAGATTTAATTTTCCAGACTTTTTTTTTCCATAACAGTAAAGCACTATACCAATGGGTAGAAAATAAAGTAAGGGTTTTTAAGATTTACAAACCACGTCTCTTTTTATTCTACATTACATATCCCAAAGTTTTTTGGATTTGGCGTTGTATCATGCTATAGATTTTTGATAGTTGTCAAATGTATATGTTTTTAATTATAAAATCAGAAATCCATAACTACAACTGTCCTTCACACTCTTTTGTGGTATCTTTATTATCTTTAAGAAGAAAATTATATTCCATTTCCCACAAGTATTTTATTTACTCAGTGTGGGTTTCATACACTTTACATATTAAACATAAAAACATTCAAAAAAGTTGGCCTTATGGCTTCACACTGCAGCTGATTCACATGAAAAAAAATCATAATAATAATAACATTGACGATAATGACAACATTGAAATGTCATATACTGCACAGTACTTTTAAAAACATTTTAATACAGTTATTCACAACATTACATGCTTTGACAGAACAATATTTCTCTTTTTGATATGTACTATAATCATGTGCAGTGTGCTCCCAGGGTTAGCCCCTCAAAGCAAACTAAAATATATTATCTTCCACTTTACAAAGTAAAAAAAAAAAAAAAACTGCACAACTCAATATGAACTAAATGTCTTCATTCATGGCAATTAATATCCCCATAATACTCAATAAACCTAAATCATCCTTTTGACGAATAGATGTGCACAACACATTTGTGTATCACTACACATTATTTCACTGTTCCTCCATCAGATATTTTCACTTATTAGACATGGCCTGATTGTAAATCCAATGTAACAATGTGATCAAATCAGTCACGTCAAGGTTTTCACCAGTAAAAACCAAACTGGTTCAGAGTCTCATCCAGCCCTCAGTGTGAGAAACAATTAATAGAACTAACAGAGGACATGAGAGTTATTCATACAAAGTGATTCTCTTCTACTCCACATGTGCAGCTGATTGACTCCATATCATAACCACATCCCCAGGAGTAAAATACTGGCCAATGCACAGATGTAGTGCAACCTGCATGAATGCCAGGAGGGGGTGCTGTTACATAGGTCTGTGTCACAGCAGTGGATACGCACACCTGGCAGCTCTTGTTGTTGGCAGTGTCTTGATGTGGCACAACCACTGGTCAGGATGATACCCAGAGCCGCTGGAGAAGACAGGAAAGGAGGGGAGGGGGGAGGGGGGGGAGGGGAGAGTGAGAGAGAGTCAGTCACAGAAGAGTGACGAGCTGCTGTTAAGCTCAGCAAGAATAAAAAAAAAAGCACAAGTAAGCAGTAAACACTCCAACTGTGTAATGAGAAAGATGTTTAAAGATTTTAAAGGCACGCTCCATTGGATATGCAACTATCACAACTGAGAAATCAGCCCTCTGACAAATAGTCTGGAGCACAGCTTTATACTATCTATCTATCTATCTATCTATCTATCTATCTATCTATCTATCTATCTATCTATCTATCTATCTATCTATCTATCTATCTATCTATCTATCTATCTATCTATCTATCTATCTATCTATCTATCTATCTATCTATCTATCTATCTATCTATCTATCTACCTACCTACCTACCATTAAAGGTGTATTTCAGAGTCTGCATTTTTGTTAACTTTCCAGTTATTAATTTATTTTTTACAAAACCATAATGGGCCACTAGTGAATTTCCGTAGCAGCCCGACCATGAGGCTTAGCATGAATTCTGGGGAAACACTGAATGTACAAATCATTTAGTATCGTGGGAATTTCCATCAAAAAGAATCACTAATATTTGAAATGTACAGTGTATGAAAATACATCATGTCTAAATGTGTTTCTTCTGGATGGAACTACATAGTCACCTCTGGAACTAACCCTGGTCCATCTGTTTTGGGTTAGTATGTGCACACATTCCTGCAGCAGGGCAGGGGCTAAGCTATGAAGGATTTTAAAGAGTAGGATACAGTCAGCATATTTTATCATATTTTCATATCACATCCGCTCAATGAGTCATGTTTTTTAGGATACTGCAGTGATGATGGGTCTTTGTTTTTATATCTGAAAACTTCAGAGCTTGTTTACTTGCTGGTAAACTTTGCTAGGTTTTAAAATGTTTTTTTTTTATGCCAGTGCCAAGCTTGACGTGTGTCAAATGACCACTGTGTGCCACTGTTTCAGGTGTCACCTTATTTGTGATAAATAAAAATAATAATTCATTTTATTTGATGCCGCCTTTCAAGACTCCCAAGGACACCTTACATAAAAAACAGATTAAAAATACAGTTAAAATACAGTTAAATTACAATTCCACTGAAAAATACAGTTAAAATACAGTTAAAAATTACAATGAATAGGAATAGGAATTCATGAAATGAATAAATCTGAAATTGGATACTTTAAAGATAATTTTGTTGACTTTTTTATTTTTACTTATTGTTTGAAGGAGAGCTTTGACTTAGTGATAACACCTAACTACTAACTATGTCTAGGTTATTTTCATATTCTCTTCATATATTGTAGAAATACTTAGTTACTCATTATGAAACAATTATGCTATTCATTTGGGTATCATTAAGTTTGAGACAGTATGAGTCAAGTTTTATATATATATATATATATATATATATTAGGAGTGTGAATCTTTCGCTCACACAACGATTCGATTCAAATCTCGGTTCACAGACCACGGTTCGATTCAGAACGACTTGGTGTGATTCGATTCGTTACGATTCGATTCGGTACGATTCGATCCAATTCAGTTCAGTTTGGATGTTTCGTGCTTTGAATGTTAGCCTGTCTTGGACCTTGAGTTTGCTTAACCCTTGTCAGTCCTTCAGCCTCCCTCGGACCCTGGGCTTGGCCTATGTCTGGATTTTGCTAATAGTTTTTGGATTGTCCCTTTGTACTTGTTCCGATTACCCGGGTTTGAACTCTGCCTGTCTGACTTTTGATCTCCTCTCAGTTGCTGTGCTCTGCACCCCACCAAACGGACGTCCCGGGAGATATTGCACATTTTATTATTCATTCAATTGTTTCATTCAATTTTGTGAACTATATCTTGAATCTCTGAGTCCGGCATTTGGGTCGATCCGTACACCTGAATCTTACACAGTAAATTTTGCAGTGTTAAATCAAGACTTAGAGAGTTTATTTAACTTCTTCTAGAGTGTATTTGGTCCCATTGTCTCCAAATTAACACTGCAAAATCTACAGTGTACCATATACCAGGGGTGTTAAAAGTAATCTCATTCTGTACTTAAGTAGAAGTACAGCAACTTGTCTGAAAAAATACTCTGGTAAAAGTAGAAGTACTGATTCATTCCTACATACATATATATATATATATATATATATATATATATATATATATATATATATATATATATATATATGTGTGTGTGTGTGTGTGTGTGAATATGTGTTTTTAAAAAAGGAAAATTTAAAGATAAAATTTTGGCTCTTAAAAGTCCAAATTATGAGATAATAGTCATATAATAAGTATAATATATAAAGTCACAGTTCCTCTCCTCCACTTATTTTCTCTCTGAAGCTACTTATTTTTCATAGTGTCACATCTGTTTAGTTTGAAAATGTAATGCATCTATTCTAAGATTGTAAAGAGTATAAAGTACAGATATTTATGCATAAATGTAAAAAAGGAAAAAGTAACCAGAAAAATAAATACTCAAGTAAAGTACAGATACCATACATTTAATTTAATATAAATCTATGATGTTTTCTATTCACTCAAAACCAAGTGTGTGTGTGTGTGTGTGTGTGTTTGTGTATTTTTGTTTCTATTTCTTAGATACAATTTTGAGATCAGAGGTTTCAAACATGCGGTCCAAGGGCCAAAATCGTCCCGCCAGTGGGTCCAATCTGGGCCCCTGGGATGAATTTGTGAAATGCAAAAAATGACACAGAAGATATAAATAATTAAGTTAAAATGATTTAACAGACCATAATAATAATAAACAATAAATTATGAAAAACTTAGTTTTAGTAAATAAAAGAAAAGAATAAATATATTAATAAAAAGACTAGACTGTTTTTTTTTTTTACCATTACTGTAAATGTTAATAAATGTTGTATTAATAAATCCACTCTTATCTTCAAATTGTGATGCACATGTAGAAATGATAAACTTAAAAAATCTACTTCAGTTAAATAACAACATACTTTTACTTACTTCCTTTACACCTCTGCCATCATCTCAGTTATAAGATGGTGGAAAGGCATTGGCTAGTTGAGTTATAGATAGATGTCTTATATGTGACGACAAAGGGGACTAGAACTCTAATCTGTCTTTTGGAACTTTCCCAGCATCTGTTTGATTTGGAGGGGTCACATGAAGATTAAGTTGCTGACTGGGCACAGATTACGACCAAGACACTGCCTCAAGAATTTGACACAGTGCTTGTCACACCAAATCAAGCTGAACTCAATCTTTGTCTGAGGTTGTGGTTTCTTAATGCAAATGGAAAAAGGTACCTCATCAGCCCTTTCACCTAGAGCAAACCCTCTAGATGTCAATCAAAAGAACAGCTGGACTGTCCCACGCTTTTATGGTTATCAGCAGAACTAACTAACCATCACCTTCATGTCACAGTCATCCATATCTTCCTTGTGCCTTGACTCCACATAATGAATGACTTATAATTTACTCAGCAAAGCACACTTAAATGACAGGACAGGACAGGAAACATTGGAATATTCATATCAGCACACTATGAATTTCCACAGAAGCGTGATTAAAAGTTATTATGCCAAGGTCCAGTGGCATGCTAGACTAAATTTAATCATGATTTAATCTCTAATAAATATTCTATAAATAAAATTCACATTAATTATTTCCCCCGTCTTGGTAAAATAAAAACAAGAATAAAGAGATGCTGACTACTCACTGCTCTCTGTCTTGATGCAGAAGCGATGTTTGAAGCCCTTGTGTGAATGGGTGCAGGTGATGACCTCTGGATTAGAGCAGCCCACGTCCACATACCTCTGCCCCTGAATAATGTTGCAGCCATAGCACTGCAGCCCTTGGACTATGCAAAAGACAACACAATGTTGATGCTGATGTTAATCATGTGCAAATATATTAGTGGAAACCAAAAATATTAACATAATACTGCATAAAACATATCCAGGTTGCAACTGGTTTTGTTAAAATTATGAAGCCTTTATAAATTGGAAACATTCCATGAAGGACAATGAAATTATTTACTGTCTGACATTAGGCAAAAAAAAATGTGTCAAAAATAATTCTTTTTCTGGAATTTGTGGGATTTTTATTTTCCTGCCTCCAGTGTCACTCACACTGGTGTATAAATATTTGGTGGTGGTCAGGGGCGCCATAGACGCTAAATGGCAGCCACAATGCTGTCAGTCTGCCCCAGGGCAACTGTGGCTATAAATGTAGTTTACCACCACCAGAGGGAGAATGTAAGAGTGAATGAGTAATGGGTCACGAATGTAAAGCACCCTTAGTGGCCAAAAAAGTGCGATATAAATCCAATCTATTATTATTATTTATTAACTGTGATCCATGCTCAAACAATTGTAAGCAATTATATGTGACTGCTCAGCACGAAACCAGGCATAAGTCGCGCTGACCCGTTCAGAGCTACAGCCAAATTTAGGCTGGAAGGGGATTTTTTGTGTGTTTACATTTTATCAAAAAATGGTACCTTAACACCTCTATGTTCAGTTCCTGTGGTCATTACATTGAAATCCAATCAATAAAGGTGTTTATTGAGTCAATTATTTAAGCGGCGACAAAAGTTCAGGGGTTGCTGAGCAAAGACAAAGCCGACTTCCACCTCTTTTTCGCCGAACAAAACGATCTCCGTTCCGTGGGTAAACACCCAAGAGTTTGGTACAAGGTAAAAACCTATATTGAATGTTCTGTCCAATAGCGTAAGCCAAATGATTATAATACGTCGCACTTCTTTCCTATTATTATAATATATAAAACTTCTGTGACATGTCCATCAGAGTGTCCTTTAACATCTGTGAAAAATTTGTGTCAATCGGATACAAATTATTATGCGTTGCTAAGGACTTCCTACCCCAAAACTTCTCAAAAATTTCTCAAAAATGCAAATTGCAAAATATGTCCAAATGTGGATATTAGTGTTGTGCGGGCTACCCGCTGGCCAGCGGATATCCGCGGGTGACCCGCGAGTCGGGCGGGCTGGGTCGCAGTATTAATACATATTGCGGATGCGGGTGGGGCGGGTCAGGGACGATCAATACCCGCTGAGGTGTGTGTGTGTGTGTGCGTGTCAGTCACATTATGGAGTTCTGGGCCCTGCCCCCCCCCCCAACACCCACGCTAACCTACCATACCTAAGGATTCTAAAAAAGTTTCCTCCTGCTCTTCCTTTTTGCAAACGTCCACTAACTCATCAAAGTTGAGTTGTCGAACAAACTGACTGCATGACTCTACTTTATTTCACACACACTGGCCACTTTACGTCATTTTACACATTTGTCCTTTTTGTCATTTGTACATATTGTATTTATTATTATTCTATCTGTGTAATATTCCTTGTATATATTGTATATTGTTATTTTTTACCATAAATTAAACTTCTCATTCTTACAGTCCACATTGCGGCAGTAACTATGGGAATTTCCCCACTGTGGGACTATTAATTAATCTTATGAAATTATTACTCTAATAATAAAGATTATTAATTTTGCCCAACATTGGTTGGTAGTGATGATTTTAATCTGTGTAATATGTGTCTGTGTGTGTCTGCAGAGACATAGCACATTATAACTCAATGAATACTTCAGATATCACCATGAAATTACATGGACATATACATATAGCTAATGTACATCAGATGTAATGATCCATTTGAGTAAAGGTCAAAGGTCAGGGTTGTATTTAGCAGAAATGTCTCACATTATTGGCACTAATTCAAGAACGGGTTGTCATAGAAACCTGAGATTGGCACAAAATTAGGCTTTCTCTGAATACTTGTGTTATCTTATTTTATTATCTGATCTATTTCAAGAAGGGAGAGTGAATTCAAATAATTTTGGTACATTTTCATCCTGAGCTCTTTTTTATTTTGAGCCAGTCTGAATAATGACCGTTCCCCTTCACAGTTTATTATTGGCAAAGTCAAACCCTCTGATTGCTGTCCCTGTCACACCCCTCTTCCCCAAATTCATATCACCCTTCTCTCTGGGTTGACAATTTTTAAATGATAACTAATTCAAAAACTAGCAAACATGCTCTAAAAACTAATTAAAACTAATTAGAGAGAAAAGGCAAACCTAAACTATAATGAAAAATTAAAACTATCATTACCCTGCTTTGTGTTGAATTCTTTTGTGCAGCAAAAATGTTTGCTGAATATAATGGGCAGGATCTACATGAGCAAGAAGGGGAGGATTTTGCTTCCAGTTGACAGTATAGCTGGTGCCTGGTCCACCCCCCCACTTGAACATAGTGGGAACATGGCCCCCCGGGGCCTTGAGCTGACCTCGCTGCACCCCAGCCTGCAGAGCTGGGGTGCAGGGAACTGGGGTTCTGCTCGACTGTGGGGCTCGGAGCCCCTGGACCATTTATCATTCTAATGATAATGACTATGCCAACCCACAGCTCCAGGACTGCTTTCCACACAACAAACTGGGACATTTTTGCACAGGAGGATCTGATAAGACTCCACATCCACTGTCCTGTTTTGTATTAGATGGATGATGTCACTGTGGAGAAGAAGGCTAGACATTATCCTTATACAAAATGGTGGATGAATAAAGTGAAAGAACTGGTGAAGGATTGGGATTCTGCTTTCAGGTCTGGAAATGTAGAATTCTAAAGCACAGCCAGGTTCAATGGGCCTTAAAGGGGACATATGGTACAAAAAGCGGTTTTTAATGTTTTTACAACAAAAATATGTGTTGTCTGTGTGTGAGGAGACCCTTAAATTATGACAAAAAAATCCACTCTGCTTTTCTCCTGATCCATTTCTTGTTTGTACGTCGCATGTGTAGATTCATTTGAATACCCCACCCCACAAGCTCAGCTAACCCCACCTACTTGTGGTCACAGCCACCTCTGCTGGGATTCAGATATCCACCATTATTTTCTATCAGCAGTCTCGGTTGGTGTGCATCTGGGTCCACGGTCTGTCTGACCCGGGTTGATCAGACGAGCTGGTCCGTGGGTGGCACTCAGTGTTGTACCTGAACGCGTTCATTGAACGATCGTTCATGAACGATATCATATTTTTGACGAACGTGAACGACTCGTTCACTTTTGCCAAATGAACGGGAAGTTGTGAACGCGGTTATTCTGGCATTTATTGAACTGCGCTCTTATGTAGTTCACATTTCGTTCTTATCACGTTGTAATTATTGAGTCCTATAAGATATAAAATGGGATCAAAACACAGCATTATCATAGATGTCATATTTGTATTATTCTGAACTAATTTTGGCAACATAATGTTGTGGAATAACCAATGAGAAGAGTTTTGGGCGGGGCAGAGAGAGAGAGAGAGAGAGAGTTTTTGGGAGCAGAGAAAAAGAGTTAAATGTACAGAGTGTGACCGGCGACCGGAGCAGGTGTTGTCCCGTTCTTGGAAATAAACATTGAAAACGAAGCTCACTGAAACCACTCCTTGTGTTCTAAGAACCTGTAGAGGGAAATTAACCCTGGGGTAAGGTACTTACTTCCGCCCTGGAGGGGTGGCTTTTTCCCCTGATTTCATGACTACGGTCAGGATAACGTCAAAAACGGTTATTAATACGTTTACAATAATAACACAAAAAAAGAACGAAAAAGTTCATTTTGGGATCCATGAACTTCTAGTTCATAATTTGGAAGAATGAACGATGAACTGAAGTAACTGAAGTATTGAGTAACTTGAACTGAACTTTGAACTAGTTCCTAATTAAGGTGAACTTTCCCAACACTGGTGGCACTGTGGCTTGTCTGGCAGTTATGCAAGGACCTTGTTGTGGTCTTCAGTTTCTCTTTCAATACACTCATTCCCAGCAGATTGTTGTCCAAACCACACAGTCTGGGTGTTGGTGAGCACACCTCCAGATGGACCAGAGACTTTCTCACTAACTGTCTGCAGTCAGTCAGGCTAGGGCCTCATCACTCTTCAGTCCTGACAGTGAGTACTGGGGCCCCTCAGGGTTGTGTGTTCAGCTCCATGCTGTGCAGCTTGTACACCCATCCGCAACAGCAACACCCTTGTCAAATTTGCAGATGACACTACAGCAATGATAAGATACCGTATAGAGAGGAACTACTGAACCACACTACCTGGTGCTCCCACAGTAACCTGGTACTCTTCCAAAACAAAGGAGTTGGTACTGTACTTCAGGAGGAAAAGCGAAGACCCCCCCCCCTTCATCTCAGGGAACACTGTAGAGATAGTGAGTAACTTCAGACACCTGTGTACACATACGACACTAACAACAATGCCCTTGCAAAAAAGGCACAGCTGTGTCTGTACTTTTTAAAGGGATAGCTCACTATTTTTCACATGAATTTGTATAGAATCAGTGTCTTTACTCTGGTGCACCCACAGTGACTTACCCCCGACACTGTCATGTGAGTCGAGATTTGGTCCGGTTTTGGTCAAAGCGAAAGTAGTCCCGGTAGGTTTCGTGGGGTCACCAAAATATGTTTCTTCTCAAAACAGTGTGTGTTCGAATGAGTGATTTATTTGCATAACAAAACCCTCACGGAACAAAAACTCACCCCTCGTAATTGCTTGAAGCTACTTTCACTCAATAGCAATCATTTCACATTGTGACTGCTAACAACTGTGCACCTGCAAACACTGCCGAACAACTGATGAAAGTGGTTTGCTAAGGCGCACAGCTGTTAGCAGTGACAACGTGCATTGATCGCTTTTGAGAGAAAGTAGCTCCAAGCAATTACGAGGTGTGAATTTTTGTTCCGTGACAGTTTTATTATGCAAATAAATCAGTCATTTGAACATACTGTTTTGAGAAGACCCCACGAAACCTGCCAGGACTACTTTTGCTTTGACCAAAACTGGACCAGAACTGGACTCATTGGACACTATCAGGGGTAAGTCACTGTGGGTGCACCAGAGTAAAGATAGTCATCCCATACAAATTCATGTGAAAAATAATGAAAAATCCCTTTAAGGTCGTTGAGAAGGGTCAACCTGTCTCAGGAACGTTTGCTGTTCTTCTACATATAGGTGTTCTGTTGAGAACATCCTTTCCCACAACATGTTATTGTGGTACAGGATGACAAGAAGATTCTGGAAAGAGAGCATCATAGGGGTACATCTGCAACACCAGGTGTCTGCGCAGGGCCAGAAGCATCACCGATTGGAGACCCATTTGTTTTTTGAGTCTAATTCCAACTTGTGTTTTACGATTTCCAAACCAAAACATTTATTTCTTCAAAAATGGCACATCCAACTCCACGACCAAAGACCACATGGTGTTGTCTCCTGTTCATGACTTTCTAACACACAGTAATTAACCAAGTCTCAATGACTACTGCCACCTACAGGTGCAAAGTGTGTGCAAATACATTTGTAATACTAATACTGGTATACTAATACTGGTATACTAATACTGGTATACTAATACTGGTATACTAATACTGGTATACTAATACTGATATACAAATACTGGTATACTAATACTGGTATACTAATACTGGTATACAAATACTGGTATACTAATACTGGTATACTAATACTGATATACTAATACTGGTATACTAATACTGATATACAAATACTGGTATACAAATACTGGTATACTAATACTGGTATACAAATACTGGTATACTAATACTGGTATACTAATACTGATATACAAATACTGGTATACTAATACTGGTATACTAATACTGATATACAAATACTGATATACAAATACTGGTATACAAATACTGGTATACTAATACTGGTATACAAATACTGATATACAAATACTGGTATACTAATACTGATATACTAATACTGGTATACTAATACTGGTATAATAATACTGGTATACTAATACTGATGTACTAATACTGGTATACTAATACTGGTATACTAATACTGATATACTAATACTGGTATACTAATACTGGTATACTAATACTGATATACTAATACTGGTATACTAATACTGATATACAAATACTGATATACAAATACTGGTATACTAATACTGGTATACTAATACTGGTATACTAATACTGGTATACTAATACTGGTATACTAATACTGGTATATAAATACTGGTATACTAATACTGATATACTAATACTGGTATACTAATACTGATATACAAATACTGGTATACTAATACTGATATACTAATACTGATATACTAATACTGGTATACTAATACTGGTATACTAATACTGGTATACTAATACTGGTATACTAATACTGGTACTTACACCAAACACAGTTCACATCCCTGACATAGCCTGTTCTCACTGTTGCCCTCAGGGAAGTCGTACTGTCCAGGCCCGTAGCTCCAAATTTAATACATTTGACTAAAGTGCAATACAAGTACTGAACACATTATAGTGACAATACCTAGAATAAGGGTCAGTGGTGTAGTCCAGGGTATACAGTGCTACACAAAGACAAGTGTAGATTCCATCCATCACATTCAGTTGACCTTATAACCAAACGTTTTTGCTTCACAAAAGATTTTGTCATGCAAAATTTTTCTTTTCTACTCGCTAACAATTTTGACCCGGAAATAAATCTAACTTGAACTTGCAAGTGAGACTTTTTGATTTGCAAATCATTTAGAAATGCAAAAAAAATTGGAATTTTCAAACAAACCTTTTAAAATGACAAAACATTTTGTCCTGCAAAAAGAAAATGAGAACACAAAAACTTTGAAACCTTCACGTTCGCTTTCAAATCTTGATTTTGTTTCATATATTTTATATATAAAATATATATTTCACCTTTGCTTACATTTTAGATCAATACTAAACTACAACAACTTAAGTAGATCTTAAGTAAATGGGTTTTAGTTACTAATTATAAAAAGTACAACTAATTTAATTAACTAGCTTGATTTTAATTTTATTTGACAGATAGAGTCAAAAGTTAAAATCCATTGAAGACTCATTTTAGGGTTCAGGTTGTGGTTACAATTGAGCCAAATTAAATCTGACATAGTTTGGGTTGTGTTTCAGCTGCATTAAATACACACACTAGACGATGTTTCAAGATCATTTTCAAATGATGTCTGATATATGTGTTCTGGCATCACGCTTCCTCTGATACAACCATAACCCGAGCTCCCCTGCAATAAACAGATGGAAATGTTTAAAGATTAAAGTGGTCTTTCTCTTCATCACAGCCAGTACCACATGAGGTATATTCTCAAGAAGTCCTTTTACGATTCGCTGCAAACATAATAATCTCTACCTGCTTATGATCTGAAAGCTGTGTCTATACTAGTGGTGGAAGCTACATAGAACTGAAGAAACATGTTTTGTTCTTCAACCTATTGCTAAAAAAAATAGGCTCAGTTACCATTTGATCAAACATAAGGCCCAGGGTCCAAATCCAGTCCGCCAACGGGTCCAATCTGGCCCATCCAATGAATAACGATGAAGATATTAATGGTGTAAAAATAATTTTAATTCAGGTTCTACTGAGTGTATTTTTAGATCTCATTTGGGTCTGAGCAGTAAAATATGATCATAATTAACTATAAATAATGAAAACTACAGATTTTAATATAAAAAACTCAAATTACATGAAAATATTTATATTAACAAACCATCTTTTTACAAAAACCTGAACAAATATGAACCACCTGATATATCTGAAGAGAAGTGTCATTTTACAAATATTCTGCTTCTTACTCATTTTTTTATTTTATTTTTTTGTATATTTTTAATTGAAATGGAAATGACCAACTGATAGACTGAGGCAGAAAATTGTTAAAATTGCACTTGAGATGCTTGAGACATGTCAAGTTGTTGGTGTTATTCACATTTTTTGAAGGGAACATTATAGATGTAAATATTAACATAATGTAATTTTGCTTTTTTCACTCTATTTTAATGGTTTGGTATGGTGCCATTTCACTGCCATTAACCTGTGGCATTGAAAAAACAACTTGTCATTGTAGACGTTGCATTAGCATTATAACAGGTATTAGTATTGTAAAATGTTGAATGGAAAGATAAAATACAGACAATGAAAAACAGTATTTTGGGAGGGCATTTTTGTATAATAATAATAATAATAATAATGCATTTTATTTGTATAGCGCTTTTCCAGACACTCAAAGATGCTTTACATTCGTGAAAAATAATTTTAATTTTAAATAATAATTTTTAAATAATTTATTTTAAATAATTTAAAAGTAGTACATTCCAAAAAAAAAAATCATAAAAGCAGTACACATAAGACAATTACATGACACAGGACAGAACATGACACAGCACATTAATGACACATTAAAAGCAATTAATGTATTTTACAAACATTTTTTACAATGTTTTTTTTCTTTCACGCTTCTAAGGTTTTCAGTTTCACCTTACTGGCACTGTTTTAACATGAGGGGGCGGTATGGAGATGGAGTAGTGGTGGTGGTGGTAATGGGTTGGTGTGGGGGGGGGGCTTTTTGAGACCATATTGGGTTGAATGTGGCCCCTGAACTAAAATGAGTTTGACACCCCTGTTGTAAAGTGAAAGTTAAAGGCTTTCCTTAGAAATATAAAGTCTAAAGACTCCTTTCATCTCTCATGAAAAGAAGTCCAGTTCCCCCCCCCCACCCCACCCCATTCTAGTGCCTACCTTAAGATATAAGTCTCTCAAGAAAGTACGGCTAAGCTTAAACAGAACAAATCCACTGGAGCTTAAAGGGATTTTCCATCAATTCAGACCTATTACACACCTGTGCCTGACCTCCAAAATCCCACACACATAAAATGGCTGAAACCAATCCCTTCCTCTTTATAAGTGGACTCATGGAAAAGTGAGGGCAGAGAACGGACATGAAACCTCCCGCTACCACCTCGACTTGGTTAAATAGCTCACCAAAAATTCTGATGACGCTTTCAGCAGTGAAATAATCCCAGCCAAATGCTCTTATAAAAATCACTTTAGAAATCTGCTGGAATCAATGTAAAGCTTTGCCCGGACGGAGAGCACATGCCAAGCTTTAAGGGGGATGTGACATCCTCCCTGTGGGTGATACAGCATGCAGTGGAAGCTCTCATAAATACTGCATCATATATCATTAGTGATGGGTAATAGTCATCAAAATTAAAACATGCTCATTTCCATCTGGCAAACAATCCTATTTGACATTTCAGCAGGATGTGATGTGATTACACTCCTGAGACATTGAAAAGCTGCCTAGTATGAGCATTTTTGTCAACATGAGGACATATTGGACAGACATTCTGCTCCTATTATACATTACAGTTAATCATGAATCTGTCGTGGTTGTGAATGCATAATAAATGTTGGCAAACTCAAAGGATAATAAAAAATATACTGTCGCCTAAACTGGATCTAATGTAGTACTGTGATGTAAATGCACAAACACCAACACCATTATATGTCGTTTTTATTTAAGCTATATTCCATCAAACTGACACAGTTACAATACATTTTATGAATGAATGAATGAATGAATTTTATTTTTTTCGAACATGTATAAAAATAAAATAAATTGTATGTAACTACTGTACATACAATAGACAGAAAAAAAAACAGAAAAAAAAACAAACAAACAAAATATTAAAATAAAGAGCAAGACATTACAAAACACCGCACATTGTTCGAAAAAAAACTGACATATATCATATTATATGACACTCATAGATAAATAGATAAGATAAAACTTTATTTTCTTTCCCATAAGGTGACAGAAATGTGTCTTTGACAGGCTCAAAAACCACATAATACATATTCATAAAAAAAAGACCATAGTACACTAAAAAAATCAATTTTTTGGAATTAATTATTTTTTTGTATGTACCAGGGGCGACTTATAATTATTTATAAGGAGAGGACAGAAGAAGAAAAGAAAGAAGACAAAACACGCTTTAATTGAGGAACATTTGTATTTAATGTGGGAAACGTAACTACTGCCCACAGTATCTGCCATCTGTATATGATGTATTATTCACAAGTGCTATCATTTTATATCATTTGGTACAATATTGTATATTTTTCTGACATGAGATAAAGTATTGTTTGCCTATCCTGCTTCATATAGCTTTTATTGACGACACTGTTTTGATAAACACCGTCATTAGCTCACTTCAACCACAGTCTGACCACATGGATCAGATGGGATGGGATTCAACAACCACAAAGAATCAGCTCTTCTGAGAATTTTTATGATTTAGCATCCATTGAAACAAAAGTTACAGCCAAGCCAAGCCAAGACAAGTCAATTTTTATTACCCCACAGGGAAATTTAGTTTTTGTAGATGTCCAGTAGATGTTATTCATTACCAAGAGTCATATATTTAAATTGCTTGGTCATTTGTGTGCAGAACAATGTTTTTTTGTTTTTTTTTTTAGTTGTATTTGAATGAGCTTGGAGTATGGTTATTAATAATAAATAATATGATGAATTAATTTGATGTTGGTTTTAAACACTGCTTTCTACCAGCCTATTGATGCTTCTTCTATTGTTAACAGCAAATGAGTCACGAGAGTATTTTTTATGAATTCACACTGAGACATTAGTGCACACTTTGTCACATAGTATCTACCATCGACTTCATCCTGCAATTCAAAACAAGCATCATAATACAAATTTGGTAAAAATTACTCACCCTGTGTCAAGCAGAGAGTCAAAACCCAAATAAACACAAGTCCATACGCCAGCCAGGTATGTAAAGTCATGGATGCAGCACAGTGGGGTATGGCCAGTTGTCAGTACTGGAAAAGGGTAGAGGTAGAGATTTTTTCTGCTCTCATCCAATAGACGATTGAAAAAGGAAACAAACAAACAAACAAACAAACAAACAAAAAAAAAGGGCAGAAAACAGAATTCTAGCTGAGATTCTACTTTTCCCAAAGCCTGAGCTGCCTAGAGCTGGCTTGTTTCTTCCCTAAACTCCAGCCTCAGTCAGTGGAGCTCACACAGTGGACTGCCAATGAGCGTTCAGCATCAGGGGAGAGTGGGGGTGTGGGCAACCAAGCATCCAGAGTGAGTGAGCGAGAGAGAGAGAGAGAGAGAGAGAGAGAGAGAGAGTGTCTCGGATAAGGGTGGAGGAAGATAAATGAGTGAAGGGTCTAAATAAATGAATGTTTTCCTTAGTGGTCTCCTCACGTCCAAAGTGGGAAAAAGTAGAGAAGTGATAACAAAATAATAAGGAGGGAAGTGGGAGGGGTGCTTTTTTTTTATGTCACCTCTGGAGGAAAGAGAAAACCTGAGCACCTTAGCTCATTGCATAGTGACAGTGTGTGTATGTGTGTGTGTATGTGTGTGTGTGTGTGTGTTTGTGTGTGTGTGTGGTCTTTTCCAGTTGAGCCAAAAACATCAGTCAGGAGGATTAATTCTTGATTGATAATCCATGGCTTCTAATAATAGCCCTATCACACTGTGCTAAAAGCCCAGGTGCTAAATGGGATGGCACTCTGGGGGGGGCGGGTGGGGGGTGGGGGCAGGTTTGCTGTTTTGTTTTTTTTAATAATGCATTTGTTTGTTTGTTTGTTTGTTTGTTTGTGTGTTGTATACTTCCAGGTGATACATAAACACATACCACCCCAATAGGGCAGGTTATGTCCGTTTGCTGTATCACTGTACTCACACACTGGAGAGAAAATTCTATCTAATCAAGAATTAAAGAGTAAATCCTTTCTTAGAGTCTGTAATGCCAGAGGATAAGGCAGGCTTTGCACTAAGCTCTCATGCCCTCCCCACCCAAAGCAACATATGGTCCCGCCTGATAGATGGCTGCCAATGATTGCTGCCATTCATATTATTAAGACATATTTAGCACAGATTTTTTTTCTCCCGTTCCACATATGTTTTGATTAATGAAATGCAGCTACTCGTGCTCATTACCCAAACAAATACAGCCTAATTATGTCCTGCCACTCTTTGTGTGTGTGTGTGTGTGTGTGTGTGTGTGTGTGTGTGTGTGTGTGTTTTTAGCTGTTTCTGGGCACACATGCATGTGCCTCTTCTGATTTGTAAGAGTGTGCAGCTGTGTGTGATTTGTTTCTTTTCTGTGCTCTTTTTATCCATGAGTCATTTTCTGTGTGTGCGTGTGTGTGCACTTGTATTCCTATCTTTATGGGGACGTTGATATGTTTACACAGTCACGTCATGAGGGCCTCTGACAACATGGGGACCAATAATTCAGGTAGTAACAAAGGGTTAAATGTAAATGTAGGTGAAATCTGTGTGAAGTATGCAAATGTATATAAATGATGTCCCCTGTAAATGCATTACCTTTTTTTTCTGGTAGTCCCCATAAAGCATGTGGGAAACATATGTTTCATGTGTTTACTTTTTCCCCCAATTAAATTATTATTGTTTTTTAATTTTTAATTAATTTTATTATTTCATTTGATTTTGTTTTTTATATTTTTCAATTAAATGTTTTTAAAGGTGTTTAATTTTTCCATTTATTTCATTTACATTTTTAATCTTAATTTTATTTTGAATTTATTTCCATAATTTTTTAGATTATATATATATATATATATAATTTATTTTTTTAAAGATGGATTTATACTCACTACCCAATGACTACTTTACGGACAATTGATGATTACAAACTTATGCCCTCATGAGGTATTAAAACCAGTATGAGAATAAGTAGTTTTGTGTGCGTGTGTGTGTGTGTATGTGTGTGTGTGTGTGTGTGCATGAAAGAATCACAGGGGTGAAGGAATGCCAGCAATGTGCACAATCTGAAGCATATTGTAGGCAAGGGGTTTATATGGACAGCTGAGTGTGTGTGTGTGTGTGTGTGTGTGGTCAGAGAGGTGAGGTAAAAACAGAATGAGGCATTCTGAGCTTGATTATAATGGGCTTGTGTGCATGTTGTTTCAAGACCTACCCTTAAACAGTTAGATTAGATTCAAGTTTGTCATTAACCATGTACAAATATAGAGCAACGAAATGCAGTTAACAACCAACCAGACGTGCAAAACAGTATGTAAATGAAAAACACACACACACACAGTGCAAAATAGCGCAGTTTTATGTTATATGTCACATTAAATAAATACATTATATACTATACTATACTATACTATACTATACTATACTATCGTATCGTATCGTATCGTATCGTATCGTATCGTATCGTATCGTATAACTAGTCCAGATCCTTTTTTTAAAAAAAATAATGTCTACACTATAAAATAAAATCCAAAAAGTTGTCTGGTAGCTCAAAAGGTCCCAGTGTCTTAAATCAGTAGTATATTGGGTGTTCTCGGATAAAAGGGTTCAGTCCATTACAAACAAAGATAAATCCAGGCAAACCTTATATGGTCGATACATGTCGTCTTTTTCATCCTGCTGCATTAATACCATGCATTAATAAAGGCTTTTTAATTTCCTTCCACTTTGTTTACTCTAAGTTTCCTGGATTTCCCTGTATTCAGAATGTCTAGACTATGTTGACTTCTATATTTCTTGCATTACCGAAGCGCCCCTACAGATGAATACACCCACATAATATCCATACAATATCCATTTGTTATGAGCAGAGGTGATGAATCTGTAATCTGCAGTTCATTTAAAACTCCTACTAATATGCATGTACCATTTTTCCCTCTTTCCTCTCATCTTACATCCTCCATTTTCATTTATGTTCTGCTGAGCTACTTCAGTCTTTGAGTGATAAAAAAAAAGAGGTAAGTGAAAAAAAAAAGAATGTTTGGTGGAGAAGACAGGAAGAGGAGGTCCTGCAGTACAAACTATAATAATGATGAAAGTGAGTCTTCTCCAAGCTGCTCCTGCCTTATCTTATGACACACAATAGCGGCTTTAAAATTCCTTTGAAGTCCCCTGCGGCTGTGGCTAGTTTAGAGTGACAGTGACAATAATAGACTGGGCTAACATGGCTTTAAATTCTTGATGAAAACTGCAATTAAGACACCAAAAGAAGAAGAAGAAGAAGAAGAAACGAGCCTGAGGGTGTGCAAACAAAATGAAACAGAAAGTTTATGAGGAGAAAATATATGAAAATGTAATTCTAATCTCATTCATGGCATCTGTCATTGCCCGTAACCATAGTTAAAAAAAAAAAAATGTTAGAGAAGATAAAACAGAAAATGGTCATTAAGTTTTTGGTGTATGAATCACAGCACAACAGTGTTAATGAAGAATAATCCAGCAGTTTTTGACTACATGTGTATAGATTCTATGCAGTAAAACAAAAGTGTGGAAACTGCAGGAACATTGAGAGTACAGTTTACTTTAATGTTTAATTCTAAATTCCCCTAAGGGACAGTTTTTTGTGCTTTTTGTCACATGTTGTCACGATTATTGCCTTAATGCCGGCACTGGCTGTAAGATTAACTGCTGAGGACTTGAAGAAAACTGCCTTTTAGCACCCAGCATATCAAGTAATTGAAAGTTTGACTGAATGTATGTGCCTCTGCAGTTTCGCACTAAAGAGAGTGTAAAGCCGGATTCTCCTTATGCAGCAAAGGAGGCTCAGTGAAAGGCTTAGCCTTAACTGTGGAATGAACACTTCTGAGTTCTACTTTATTAGCCTTTAAATTAATGAATTAACTTAGATTTATAGTCAGTCTGTCTATGGCCCTGTTTTTATGAGAGATTTTATTCCTGTTTAATTCTGAATAAAAGTTAAATCTGCTTTAAGGTGAACCATGTAAACACCTAATTCCAGTTGAAAATAATAACTTTGAATTAAACTTAATTCTGATCTTAATTCCCAATTTGATAATTCCTCTGGCACGTAAACAGTTAATTGTGTTTTAACATTATTGCTGTCGTTCTGCACATGCTCCTGGTGTTGATGACGCACATATTCCACATGGTCGGCAGTAGTTTGTTTATTCTTATGGTTGATTCAGTCGAGCTGCTGCGTCGTAATTAATTACTATCACAAAAATAAATGCAAACATCGCATGTACTATCTGGTCTAACATGTTGATAGCTGAAATGAACGCAAAACAGGAAGTGGACATGACTGTTTTCTTCCAGTAGAAATCCAGATGTTCAGCACCGTTCTGTCCAATCACAACCCTCTGGACCTCCAGCTCTTAAAGTCCAATTAACTAGAGTGGAATACTCCCGTTTCCATGGAAACCTCTATTCAGAATTAACATGTCCATGTAAAGACGAAGGAAATAAATCTATCTATCTATCTATCTATCTATCTATCTATCTATCTATCTATCTATCTATCTATCTATCTATCTATCTATCTATCTATCTATCTATCTATCTATCTATCTATCTATCTATCTATCTATCTGTCTGTCTGTCTGTCTGTCTGTCTGTCTGTCTGTCTGTCTGTCTGTCTGTCTATCACAAAGACAATGTATCTGTTAAAATTATGTCTATTAAAAGTATGGGAGTTATTTTTTTTGTTCTATCTATTCCTATAAAACATGTATCAGGAGAGCTGACACCTCTTGTTATCTTGCTTTAGTTTTTCATGAATTGTATCCAGCTCGTACCCCGCTGAGACAACCCATTTACTGACTGAATAAGCTACATGATGGGGAGAGTGGAGGGTCCAGAATACCTACAGGGTTAGCATAATTATTCAGTATGTCTCTTCAAGCATGTCTTATGAGCCGATGGGATCTTGAGAAAAAGCACGGTCCAATCAGTGGCCAGATATTTTGTGCCTGGCTGCTCTTTCTCTGTGCCCAGGGGCCCGGAGGTAAAGCCCCAGGTCGTTTCACCATCTGTTACTGTCACTTGGGGTGGCACTATCACATTCACAGAGCCTTGGCAGGAGAACGAGTCCAACTGTGGGCTGGAAACCCCTCTTTACAATGGCCCTGAGACTATTATCCTCAACACTAGGTTACTGACAACTACATGAAGCAAACTATATTTTAATCCAGATTGTAATAAAACAGTAATTTGGTTTATTAACAACATTCTATATTACATCTAATTTTATCAGTAGCTAACTATGTTTACATGATGTTTTTTTTTAATTCCCAATTATTTATTCAGAATAAAATAATACAGAATTAAAGCTATTCCCTTCATGTTCACAGGAGCATGTTAATTCCGAATTAAGGTTTCCGTGGAAACGGGTGTATTACACTGTAGTTGATTGGGCTTTAAGAGCTGGAGGTACAGAGTGTTCTGATTGGACAGAATGGTCGCTTAACATCTGGATATCTACTGGAAGGAAATGATTGCATTCACTTCCTGTTTTGTATTTGTTTCAACTATCAACATGTTAGACCAGATACGACAGTGATGTTTGCATTTATTTTTGTGATAATTACAAAGCACCAGCTCGACCAAATCAACCATAGGAATTAACAAATTAATGTCAACAGCGTGGAGTATGCGCGTCATCAACGCAAAATATGTGCATCATCACGACGAGACCAGGCGCATGCACACAATAACAGGAATAATGTTAAAGTGGAATGAACTGTTTACATAGCAGAGGAATGATCGAATTGGGAATTAAGATTGGAATAAACCAGTGACTTTAGTCGGAATTAAGTTTAATTATCATTAGCTTATCTGAACAAAGTCACTATGAGCTATTGTCATCGCGACTTCGTCTGCCATCCATCTGTCCGTTGTTGGCATCGTCCGTCAGCATCCGTCAGCATCACTAAAATCCCCTCAATTCTCAATTAATTCAAATTCTGATTAATTCATTAGATAGATCTAAGCATTAGGCATAAAATGTGTGACTTTTTTTGTAAAAATTTGCCTTTGTAAACAATTTGTTTATTTTTATTTTTCCAGTCTGTCACTAAAATGGCTTCTCCTCCCTCAATTCTTATTGGACTTCAATTGTGATTTTATGATCTATTGAATACCTCCCTTTTGTTGATAGGAAGACATCACAGCTGTGATTGGCACTATCATTTTCAACTGGAATTAGGTGTTTACATGGCCATCTTAAAGTAGAATGAACCTTTATTGAGAATTAAAGAGGAATAAAAACTGTCATGTAAACAGGGCAAGTGAGATGAAATGTAATTAAATTGTATTAATAGCACTAATGACCTCCACACTTGATAATAAAATTGTCAATCCACAAAAGTTTAATAATGTTTTGGCCCAAGATTTTTTTTTACTTTCATTGAAATTCCAATGGTAATATTTTCTCAGATGCAGCCATTTTTAAAATGTTTGAGGTGCCATCATCTGATTTCTAAGATGAATAATATGCAGCTCATATATTCAGTGTCTGACATGGAAATTACAACAACATTCAAAGTCTTGCTGGAGGGACATTGCTGCTTGATATGCTGCAACACATCACACACAATACTAATTGGATGTTTGGAGTTTTTTTTAAAGGGTCTGGGGAACTCCTGGCCATCCTTTTTAACAGTGGTTGATAATAAAAAATTACATTGACATGGATAGAAGAATATTTAACCACTACTTTCTATTTTAAGCCTTTGCTTTAGAAACCATCAACTCAATAATCCCTCCATTTAAAATTTGTCACTTAGTCTTGGAGGCTTAAAAGCAGCATCTGTTAGATACCAACTGCTAAATAAAGTCTTTATAAATATTCAACCTGACACATGTTGACATCTGCTTCTCTACAGACTCTTATTCAGTAACCGTTAAATCAGTTGCCTCCTTAAGAATAATAGTTTGTATTGATCAAAACCATGTTATGACCAATATTTGGGCTACATTTATATATGGTGACGATGAAAACAGAAAATGCAAAAGTCGTATCTCGTCTTCAATTTTTCATCCGACTTTAGTTTTCAGAAGGAAATCTTTGTTTAAATGAAGATGCAACAGTGAGTGAAATTTGATTGGATATGCATGGAAATCTGACGTAGGTAATTGTACACCCATCTGTGTTCGGCTGTGGTATGTGTATAAGTTCTGTACAATTGCTGAAAAAAAGAAATAAATATAAAAAAAAGGGAAAAAAAGAAAATAAAAAGAGTTCCTGAGGAATGTCATAAAAACAAAACAAAACAAAAAAAAATACTGCTGAAATGACTCTTGTATGTTTAGTGGAGGTGCTAGACCAGCTGGTTCAGTCTAAAGTTACAATAAAATAAATGAATACATAAATAAATAAATAAATAAATAAAACAAAACATTAAAATAAATACATAAATAAAAGTTTTACTGGCTCAGTGCATTATAATATGGATTTATATAGTATTTTTCTGGCCACTCAAAGTGATTTCCATTAACGACCCTTTATTCATTCAATCTCACATTCTCACTCTGGTGGTGGTAAACTACATTTATAGCCACAGTTGCCCTGAAGCAGACTGACAGACGTGTGGCTGCCATCCCTCTGACCAGCACTAAACATTCATACACTGGAGGTAAGGAGGGTAAAGTGTCTTGCCCAAGGACTAGTACAGAGCGGAATTTGAACCACCAACCCTTTGGTTACTTGTCGACCCACTCTACCAACTGAGCCATGGCTGCCCCTAAATTCAGTGTCTTACAACATGAACATGTTAAACATTTCTTGCTGTTTAGTCGGAGACACAACCCAGCTCATCTTCAAACCTCCCCACTCTAGAAGGGGTCTTCACATTTTAACATTTCCAGACCCCGACGGTGTGGTTGCCATGTAAACGCTTCCAATCAAATATTTTGTTGTTTTTAGCCGCAATCATCCTGGTGTAAACAGACCCTTGATAGACTTCTCAAAAAAGCAGTTGTTTTTAAGTTGTCTATTGGTCTGTCAGTATACATAGTAGTAGCCTGAAGTCAATGAAACAACACTGGATTTGCTACTGTTCTCTGAAATCTCTGAAACAGTACAACCCCTGCCTCATGAATAATACGATGGACTTGGAACAGTGTAAGGACATAGCTTTGCAGTGGTGAGAATCAGAGTCAACATTGCCAGTAACTTTGGAGGCTGACGTCACAGCACGTCGATGCCAACACCTGGTTTATTTAAATACCAAGTTGAATCCATCACAACCTTCCTGTCTTTTCCACCTTCATATATTTATACTCCCGAGCCCATATCACTTAAAGTACATTTAAAAGCAAAAGCAGGTCCTGTACAGGTGGCTCACAACACTAAATTACTTATGTATGAACCTAAATCCCTCTCAGCTCATGAACAAACTTGGCCCAAGACCACCACAACCAGGCTCTGTGAAAACAAGTAGTGTCGAGCACAAAAGACCCTGCCCCGTTTGCACACATTTTACCTGATTTTCCCTATCTCTTATCATTGTGAAAACAGATTTTTACTCTGCCCCCTGAAGGGGAGAGGGGTTTGTTTGTTTGTCAGCAGGTTTATGGAAAAACTAGTGGACCAATTTCCATAAAATTTTCAGGAAAGGTACAAAGTGGTCGAGAATAAAGCACAAAAAATGTTGGTGTAGGTCAATGGTCAAGGTTACAGTCACCAAAAATGTGTTTTTATAGTGATAAGAAATAGGGCAAGTATCTGAAAAACCTTTTAATAATTTGGACTACACGCCTGGTGCGTATGTGATGTCACCACAGACACCACAGCTGAGCGGAGTGTGACGTCACATATGCGACATATTATAGTCTCTTACTAAGTCCACATAAAACCTAATGTCACATTTGGTTCCCATCAAAAACAAGTGGTCAGTCTATGCCACATCAAATATTTCTCATTAACCGCTATCATATGTGAATTACATTTGCCAAAAGGAATCAGAATTTAACTTGACTCGCTCCATTCACTCCCATTAAATTTTTCGCGGGCTAAGCACCAATGGACCGGAAGTAGAAGGGCGTGACTTAACCTCCCCATAGCCAAAGGAGAGCCGCACTGACCAATGGGTGTCCCTGATACATAGTTTTCTGCATGTAATGGAAAATCTGATTGGCTATACGGTGTTAAGCGGAATCAACTCCGTTACACATGCACATAGTGAGCAGTATATCCCCTGGTTGGATTTAACTTGACGGAGAATCTTCAAACATATTAATGTTTTGTGTTTCCTTACATTAAATCTGAGCTGACGTCGCTGGCCTGTGTGTGTCATACTGTCCGGGGAGGGAAACGTTCAAGCTGCGCAGTGATCAACTACGCATCTATGAGTGTCAGATAGTCAACAAATGACTGATAAGGTAAGGTAAGGTAAGGTAAGGTAAGGTAAGGTAAGGTAAGGAAAGGAAAGGAAAGGAAAGGAAAGGAAAGGAAAGGAAAGGAAAGGAAAGGAAAGGAAAGGAAAGGAAAGGAAAGGTAAGGTAAGGTAAGGTAAGGTAAGGTAAGGTAAGGTAAGGTAAGGTAAGGTAAGGTAAGGTAAGGAAAGGAAAGGAAAGGAAAGGAAAGGAAAGGAAAGGAAAGGAAAGGAAAGGAAAGGAAAGGAAAGGAAAGGAAAGGAAAGGAAAGGAAAGGAAAGGTAAGGTAAGGTAAGGTAAGGTAAGGTAAGGTAAGATAAGATAAGATAAGACTTTATTAATCTCACACAGGAGAAATTCACTGTAACAGGAGCTCACAGAAACACACAATGGGGTGCAAAAAGTAAGTAAAGCAGTGCAAATAACAGTGCAAATAATCATAGAAGTAAATAATAAAATTAAATTAGAAAATTTAAAAAAAGATATACTAGAAATAAAATATATATATATATATATATATGAATACTGTGTCTTATGTACAAAAAAAACAGCTTGAGAGAAAAATAAATAAACAGATACTATATACAAATGTACAAATAATCGTACAAGATGGAGGATGGAGTGATCTATCCGAGGTAAGGTTAGGTTGGTAGTCTATTGCACATGGTTCCTATACAGTTGAGTTACAGTTGTATACATTCCATACATGATCTCTGGCAACTGGAGATTTAGTTTTTGACTTTCAGACCTAATAAATTACGGGAGATTACTGGCATAAATTACAAAACGGGACAGGAGATGGGTCAGAAATATGGGAGAGTCCCTGGAAAAACTGGAGTGGCAGCTCAGTGTATATATTTTCCCGCTTACTCCTTGTTCCACTCTGCAGCCAGTAGGTGGCAGTAGTGAAACTCAAAGCTAGTTACCAACCACTAATAACAGGAGCAGAAGAAGAAAATCTAGCCACAGTCCACACGTGCATCCAACATGTCCGCCTCCTATGTTTTCATACTTTCAACTGACTCAAGCTAATTTTTTTGCCCTTATATTTATAATTTTGTTCGCTTAAACTGTTTTTTTACGGTATAAAGGGATAGCTAAAGGATCAGGATGGCCCAAAGAAAGAAGAAACTTACGAAGAAGAAGAGACACACTAACAGGGAGACGGAGGCAGACTCTGATGCAGGAGAGTTTGAGTTGGCAGCTCAAATAAAAGACGATGACACGGTGAGACATTAAAATAGTAACTGTTTTAGTCGTTATAATATGCGTTCTGATGAAGTTTAAGTTTTTAGAAATGTAAATAATCATGTCATATGTGTAAAAACAGCTATCAAACAAAGGCGTTCGTCAAGTTGCTAACAGGGATCTAGCTTAATGTTCGATCATATGTCTACAGATTAGTAGGTCTAATATTCACACACAGGTACTCCCTCAAATTGGTTTTAAATTAATTAAGTTAGAAAATTTAAATTAAATAGAAGAAGTTTGGTCACGTGTGCAGTGTGTCCTATGCAGTTGGTATGTTTGTGTAGACGTGTTTTGGGGTGGGGGCTCTTTTTTTTATTATTATTATTTTTTATATTTATTTCAGTGGAAAAACAAGACAACAAAGATACCATGGTACAGGCAGTAAACAGAAGGAAAAAACAAAACAAAAACAGACAAATAAATTAGACACACAAGATATTTACACTGAGGATAACACTCAAAAGCATTGCTGCTTATTTCCAGAGTGGTTCAAACATAAATTACATTAAAACAAGACAACAAAACAACAACAACAACAATTGTAAAACAAGGAGAAATACATCCAACAAATAAATAAAAGTGAAAATAAATAAATATAAATAATAATAAAAAAATATATAAAAATTGGACAATACTGAAGTAGGCTAAAAAGAGTAGGTAAAAAAACTTTGGTGAACTTAAAAAAGAACAAGATCTGGAACTGAACTGTGGAGAATGAGGTAATAACTGATGAAGAAGAAGAAATAAAATTGGAAATTTTGAGGGGGGGGGGGTAATTATAATAAGTTAAATAACTTAATAATAAACAAAACTGGACTGTTCTTGCAGCCAGAGCGGACTGTTTGAGAAAGTTTTTGACCTTTTGTTTAAAAGTGGGTTTAGAGTTGATGGTTTTTATGTTTGCAGGAAGGTTGTTCCAAAGCTTAGTGCCTTGGACTGTGAAATTGAATCGAGACATCCCCTTTGAGCTAGGTACCACAAAATTGTAAGCAGCGCTTTTGCATATGCACGTGTCCTTTTCCATCTTTCTTATACTATGGTACAGGTGTCAAACATAAGGCCCAGGGGCTAAATGCAGGTCTACTCTGACCCGTAGGATGAATAACAATGTAAAAAATGTTTTTATTCAGGTTCTACATACAGTATAACTAGATCTCAAATTCTCAACAAACCAGTAAAATGTGATCATAATTACATATAATTATTTAAAACTGTAGATTATGATATAAAACAGGTAAATTACATGAAAATCTTTATGTTAACAAACCATCCTTTTACAAAAACCTGAATAAATACCTGAACAAATATGAACCACCTGAAATGTCTGAATAGAAGTAATTTTACAAATATTCCGCCTGTTACTAAATGTTTAGTGTAATTGTAATTGAAATGTAAGCTGTTCTGCATATGTGCAAATGACGAACCGATAGACTGAGGAAGAAAATGGTTAAAATTGCAGTTGTTTTTGGAAAGACGTGTTAAGTTGTTGATGTTGTTCACATTTTGAGGGAAACATTATAGATGTAAACATTATCATAATGTAGTTTTACTATTTTCACTGTTGTTATTTTACTGGTCTGGGCTTTTTGAAATCATATTAGGCTTAATGTGGCCCCTGAACTAAAATTAATTTGACACCCCTATACTACGGGGTAATAGAGCAATGGCTCAGTTGCTAGAACAGGTTGTCTTATAAGCAAAGGGTTGGCAGTTCGAGTCCTGCTCTATCCTAGTCTGACTGTTGTCCGGCTTGTCCACGCTGCCACTCCACTACTGGGATAGTTACAGAACTGAATCTTGGGACATGGTGGAGTGTAGTGTTTCTGGTGGTGCAGGTTTGCACTCTCACTGCCACACCAATCATTACGGTTACATTAAATGTATTATACATAATGTATAATATAAGACAAACTTGAAGGTCAGTCCATGTCAAAACATCCAGACCTTCCCAGATGACCCTCTCAGAATTCAAATAGGTTCCTCGTATGGACTTATGAAATAATACAAATGTCCCTAATAGCTTTGAAGTAAATGCCTTCCACAGTTTTTTTCAATTAACTAAGTTGCGCTTCGTCAACTTTGAGCTTCCGCTGCTCCTTTATCATGTGACCTACATTTGAGATTGTTGGTCTTTCTGTCTAACATTTCCTCTCGAATCAGAATCTATGCTCAGATTAGGTGTATCTACCTTTGGTTGCTCCACAATATGGCTCCAAATTTGGCCTCAAAGCCAACAGATCAAAGCCAAATGATAGTGTTTAAATGGCACAGATCAGAAAGTTGAAGGAATTAAAACTTTTTGTGCCTATTCCTCATACCTCTTTATGACATTCCACTTTAATATTGTTTGTATCTTGATAAGAAGATTATTTTTTTTTGGCCCGTTTGTCATTTTTTCCCAATAAAGAGCAATTTGAAGTCCATGGTTCATCACATCCTGTTGAAATTTAACCAGCTGAAGAACAAGGAGATTGCTTTGTTCTTTAGCTATTTTACCTTATTTATAGGAGAACTCGACAAAACATGGCCCCTTACTATAACAGTGGGGCTTGTACTGGAGAATACATTAGGAACTGCACACACAAAATACCTAGCTACAGCAAGTCAGATTGATCAAAAAAGGCCCAACAGAAAACAAATGCAGATATCCACATCTGCTTTTTTGTGTCCTCTTGCGCCCTCTTGTGATATCAAAAGAACATGACACTTTTACACCTGAGGACACATACTTATTTTCTCTTCCCCTTTTCATTTTGTTTTATCCATCTTAACACATCCTTCAACTTTTTACCATAGATTGCTATACTTGGCAGCTTTCTTAGGAAAAAAAATTGGAATAGTGTTCAACCTAGTTTCTTTTAATGCAAGTTTTTAAATGACGTTGCCTATTTCGAACTGACATTGATGGGAATTCAGCATCACACAACATCAAATGTCCAAGTCATCACATCGACCATATTTATTCTTTTGGAAACAGTTAAATAACTCCAGGGCAATTTATCAAGAAATCACTTTTATTTGAGAATCTAAAATGACATATATATATATATAAATTCATAGTATGACGTAGATATCACAATCATTTATGTTACATCCTTAATGAATTACAATAGAATTATAGTTCCGGTAACATACATAGACAGCAACAGCCACAAAACTGCATGGCCAAAGTTAATACTGAACTGAATTCTTAAACTCTC
Source organism: Siphamia tubifer (assembly GCA_020466265.1). Classification (NCBI taxonomy): domain Eukaryota; kingdom Metazoa; phylum Chordata; class Actinopteri; order Kurtiformes; family Apogonidae; genus Siphamia; species Siphamia tubifer. The sequence continues at coordinate 72,284,406 of CM035794.1, read as the reverse complement.
TGAACAACTCTTCATATTTTTACCTTGATTTTTTATTTTTTTTTAAATAGGTGTACCGGTGTTAGTGTGGTTTCAATTCTAGTCGCACGTCCAAAATTCCACGAGCAAAATGGTCCCATGAGCCCTGTGACACTGCAAGCCTAATTTTTGAAAGCCTTGTGTTGTCTGTATTAATTTGTTGTGTCTTCAGCCAGGGAAGAAGCTGCCAAGGTTTCCTGCCGTGTCTGACTGCCTCTCAGATGTGGAGCTTGACACCAGGGAGCTTGTCAGAGCTCAGAATAAGAAGAAAAAGAAGTCTGGAGGATTTCAGTCCATGGGTGAGAGGACACTGGTTACTGATGAAACAACATTTTGTACCATTTGTTGAGGCATATCAAATTAAACAAGAAATTAGGTGTTATAAATCAAAACAACCATTTCAACCTTTCAGGTCTCAGTTACCCAGTGTACAAAGGGGTAATGAAAAAGGGTTACAAAGTCCCCACTCCAATTCAGAGAAAGGTAAGCCACATCTCAAGAGTTACACCAATCAAGCACCGCGTCAGACTTCACTGCTCACAACTTCCTTTTCCTGTGTCTCAGACTGTCCCAGTTATTCTTGACGGTAAGGATGTGGTGGCCATGGCCAGGACGGGCAGTGGTAAAACAGCTGCCTTCCTCATTCCCATGTTTGAGAAGCTCAAGGCCCCTCAAGCCAAGGCAGGGGCCAGGGCCCTCATCCTGTCTCCCACCAGAGAGTTGGCCCTGCAGACCATGAAGTTCACAAAAGAGGTTAGACCAGCACACCTGCCATGTTTAGAGAAGTTTAATGTTCATGTTTAAAAGGATTTGATTTGAATGGTTTATTTTGAACATGTGCAAAGTGCAACAATAATCCATATAATAATAATAATAATAACAATGACATGTCCGAAAAGGAGTAGGATGAAGCGTAAGCTTATTTAATCATACCCCTTCTTCACTTCCCCAATAACCTGAATTCATTTTATAGCAATATAGTGCATAGTACAAAAATGCTGATAATAATAAAAATAATAACAATAATAACAATACCAATAATAAATAACTGAAGTACTAAACATATATATATATATACAAAAAACAAATGAGCAGATAGGAAAGTAGGTAACAAATAGAGGTTTTTTTTGTTTGTTTGTTTTCTTTTTTCTTCCCTTCTTCTTTTCCCTTTCTTTTTTCTTCCTTTTTTTCCTTTTTCTAATTTGTCTGCATTTTGTTCTTATTTTTTTTTATTTTATTTTTCTATTCATTCACTTACTTTATTCATTTATTTATTTTTTATATATATCTTTTAACCCCACAGAGAACAAATATTCAACCCACACCCATATTAGGAGTCTGTTCCAGTAATATTTCTACTTTCAATTAGAATCTGACTGATTATTCACATACACAAATAAACTGACTCAAATTTAATGCCTCCTTGGTGGAGGTCATAAAAGTATGAGAAGAGTGTCATCCATGTGGAATCCATGTGGAATTGGGACAACGTCCTTAGACAGAACAGGACTTTTTTTTTTTTTTTTTTAAACCTCCGCCAAGGAGTTTGTCTGTCTGTCAGCAGGATTATGCAAAAAGTTCTGAATGGATTTTGATGAAACTTTCAGGAATGATAGATCAAGGAAGAACCCATTAGATTTTGAGCATTGAAGGTCAAAGGTCAACAGCTAAAACACCTCAGCGGTAATATCTCAGGATTCAGACAAGATAGAATATCATGTTTTTTTTTTCATTCACATCTTCTCAGGGTTCAGATGGGTCAACAACTATGGCTCCATCGCGTCACGTTTTGACGCCATATGGCACCATATCAAGCCTTGGTGGAAGTCTGCTGTCTCTGACTGCCTTGTTTTGTTTGTTTTGTTTGTTGGGATGTTTGACTCTTGTATTGAAAATCTCAGTTTTCAAGTGAACAAGTGATTTATTTTTTCTTTCACACCCGAAAAAAAATCTAGACAAATGGTAATTTAAAAAAAAAATCCCAAATATTCTGATTATATATTTTCACTTTTTTTGCGAAACATATTACAACTTCATTTCCATAATACAAAAAAATTACAAATTCTTGAATTCTGAACCTTTTGTCACCGTCTTTCTGAAGATACTACAGTTTTTCTTATAGACATTTACATCTATTGTAAACTTTTCCTAATAGTCCTAATATTCTGACATATTTCTGGAAGCTCTTTTCAATCATCAGTGTACCCTGATAGTACCTTCTATTTTTTGACTCTGTAGTGTTTATTCCCTGACCCATTTGTGTTTGTCTGTGTTTTGGTTTTATAGTTGGGAAAATTCACCGGACTCAAGACGGCATTGATCCTTGGTGGAGACAGGTATGTGGCCTCTGATGGTTGTTCTCTGCAGTAATGCACAGTAGCTTTTCTCTTCATCTAATGCAAGGATGATAAAAAATATCTCTTTTCTAGTATGGATCATCAGTTTACTGCCCTACATGAAAATCCAGATATGTAAGTATTCACTGATGCAATGTTTAAGAGTTGTATCTGTACAGAAAGTTCATAAAGTGGTTATCTTGTCTTCCACCAGCATCATCGGTACCCCTGGTCGTCTTATGCATGTCATCAAAGACATGAACCTGAAGCTGAACAGTGTGGAGTATGTGGTGTTTGATGAAGCTGACAGGTGAAGGATGAATCTGACTGTCTCATATTTACACACCAAAGTATTGAGTCACCTGTTCACACGTGACCGTGTCCTTGTTCTTTGGTCCCTCAGGTTGTTTGAAATGGGTTTTGCCGATCAGCTTCAGGAGATCATTCAGAGACTTCCAGACATGAGACAGACTCTGCTCTTCTCTGCCACACTACCTAAATTACTAGTGGAGTTTGCCAGAGCTGGTATGATCAGTAGGACTATTTTCCTTTCGATTTGAAAAAGAACCGCTATCCTGTTAAACATCTGGGCTGCTTCAGTTAAGTCCTGACCAACTTAACATGCTCTGGATCCGGGGTCTTAAAAGCCCCGTTCCCACTATGAGCTCAGTACAGTACAGTTCAGAACGGTACGCTTAGTTTAGCGTTTCCATGACAATGAAAACGTACTGGTCCCATGGTACCCATTAATATTTTGGTCACCCTTCTGCTTGGGGTGCCAAGCGTACCGTACAGCTCCCATTTGGGAGGAGCCAAGCACTGCTAGACTGTGATTGGTTGACTGAAAGTGTCATCACGCAGCACGGCGGAATTGTAAGAACAACAAACCGCACCATTTTTAACCCTCATGTTGTCCCATGTCCTATGACCCGCATTCCAATGTCCGGATTGACTCATCACCCCACCCCCAAGGATATCTTACTGTTTTCAGAATCACAAATGTAGTGGCATCATACGTACATACCAGTGATGCGCAGGTCGATGTATAAACGACCTCCAACCGACCGCTTTTTTTTTTTAAACTAACCCGCCCGCAGCTCGGACCACATAAATATATTTGAAAAGAACAGACCCGAACCGCTTCTCGACCCGTATTTTTAAAAATTAAATCAATTGTCTTTATGAACCTCAAACGACCTTACTCACATACCTGCATTTATTTGTGTTAAAATCCAGCATCATCGGGGTCGACAACCTGTAACAACAACCAAAAGAGCCATTTGAACCCGGAAAAGAAAACACTGGGAACTAGTGATGCGCGGTTAGGGGGTTTTACAGAAACCCGCCCCGCCCAAACCCAAGACGTGGCTCGGCCCGCCCCGCCCAACCCGCATGATGTCACGTATCGATAAACCCAACCCGCCCGCTATCAAGTATTGATAAACCCAACCCGCCCGCTATCAACCCGCGAGCTTAAATTTGTCTCTAAACTCACATAGTACATTCGCAGCATCTTTACCTTGTGCTTCTAATGTTAAAAGCATCATTTTTGCCTCCTTTCTAACGTCTCAATATGCACTCCAGCACATAAAATAGACTCCACCCACATCATCACTCTATAAAGCCAACACATACAACGTTTCCGTACAACCTTCGCATCGCCTGTTTTAATCTTCTCCCTGATCAAGTCCGACATTTTCACTCTTATCTCTGAGTGTTCAGGGAGATTTGGCGCTAATAACAAATAACAAAAAGTTGGGATAAAAAAGCATTCAAAACAGGAACTGACGGGCTTGCACATGCGCGAGCCGAGCACACACACACACACACACGCACACACACACACACACACACACTTCAGCGGGTATTGATCATCCCTGACCCGCCCCACTCGCATCCGCAATATGTATTAATACTGCGACCCACCCCGCCCGACTCGCGGGTCATAGGAGAATTAAGTGTACGAGTAATTGGAAGGAGAGGAGAGACGAGGATGCTACTGTAGGTTAGCGGGGCTCCTTTCCGTTTCATAACACGGCTGTGGAGACTGCTCCATGCACGCACACACCTCTCTATCCTCCCTCATTGGTCTTAACATGGTCTGTAAAGATATGAAGGCAACCCTTTCCTGTAGATGGCAATGCAAAGGATGTGAAAATAACGTGGCTGTTACCCATTCATTCTGACTGGAGCGTGCCGCCTCTCATGGAATGAAACTGCCAATGTCAATTGAGTTGTCTTTCATCATCATATTTTTTATATGTCGTTGATTATTCTTACTGAGGTTATTTTAAGTTGAAATATTGTATACCTTCAGTCTATCCATATTGTGCCATTTTTGGGAATGTCGTATGGAAAAATGCGGGTATTGATCGTCCCTGACCCGCCCCGCCCGCATCCGCAATATATATTAAATAAATATGTAATAAATATGTATTAAATAAATAAATATGTATTAAAAACTGCGACCCAACCCGCCCGCCCCGCGGGCCAGCGGGTAGCCCGCGCATCACTACTGGGAACCGCTCATCATCTTTAAAACATCTCAGTGTCTTTTTTTGTTTGTATGTTACTGGAGCTTCCACTCTCCTAACTTGACTTTCTCTCTTGCTCCCTCCATACCGTAGGATACGGACGACGTTGTATGTCACATTCACAGACATTCAGTTAATGAAGCATATTTACCACGACCGACCACAACCCGAATATCAATAAAAATATTTTTAATGACCTGTAACTGCGGATAACCGCGGGCGACCATGGGCACCCGCTCACTTCTGGTACATGCACATATGAAAAGACACTTTTGTGGGTCACTGGGTCACTTTGACCCGGAGGACAACATAAGGGTTAAAAATATAAATGTACAGTAAATTGCAATGTATGTTCCCTATTTAAAGTGCTTATATATGTAATTATAATCATAAAATGTTTTTTCAACATCAAATTATACAATAAAAAGAAACAAAAGACATACATTTAGATATGGTCTTAACAAAGAATAACAACCGAAGAAACCCTAAAGACAAAAGGAATCTATGTCATGAGTTCTAGTCTGAATGCTTCTGTAGACTGGACTCAGTCTAATACTATAAACCTTTTATGTTTCTAGGACTCACAGAACCAGTGCTGATTCGTCTGGATGTGGATACAAAAATCAGTGACCAGATCAAGGTAATAAATTAGACTTCTGCACATTTCCTGAAGGAAATATAACCTGTGTGCTTGGCTCTTGTCAAATTGTTGGAGCCCTGACTGGTGTGACGTAAAAAGAAGAAATAGCTCCTGTTCACTTCATATGTGGAACCTCTGTGTCTGTGTTTGTGGACTGACATCACTACAGACGTTGTGTAGATCTGTATTGAGATGCGAAGCCCCTCCTACAGATGTGTCAGTCCTGTTAAAGCTCGTCCCACAGTCTGGGTCAGTCCTGTTAAAGCCCCTCCCACAGTTTGGGTCAGTCCTGTTAAAGCCCCTCCCACAGACTGGGTCAGTCCTGTTAAAGCCCCTCCCACAGTCTGGGTCAGTCCTGCTAAAGCCCCTCCCACAGTCTGGGTCAGTCCTGTTAAAGCTCCTCCCACAGTCTGGGTCAGTCCTGTTAAAGCCCCTCCCACAGTCTGAGTCAGTCCTGTTAAAGTCCCTCCCACAGTCTGGGTCAGTCCTGTTAACACAAAATGCCTTTTTTATGGTGTAATGTAGTGTTTGAAGAGCGGCGTAGGTGACACTACTGATCTGCTTTGCTGCTGATTACATCCGTTTCTTACCTGCTGCTCTCTGTACACTTCAACACACTTTCACGTAATGAAACATGACTGGTACTACTGCGGGTGTGGGACAGCATCAATACGCATATGTAAAAAAGATTATCAAACCGACAAAAACAACCATGGTCGTCATCAAATTATGTTAGAAATGATCTGTCTGTGTCTCGTAATGATTGACAGCCTTTTTCGCACATGAAGCTACTTTAAACCTTTCTCTCTAACGTGTGACTGTTCTGCATGTGCGTGCGCCACAGTACCATATTGACCCGAATATAGGATGACCCTGATTTATTAATATTTTATTATTACAGGATAGTTTGTAAATATAAATAGTTTCATAATTTAATTTTTTTTTTTTGCAGTAAAACGATAAAAAATGGGAAGTTATCCATCATTCATAGGCAAAGAAAAAACAGAGAATAAAATATGGAGTCATTTAATAGTTGATGTTCTTCGTCCCACGGGCCACATTAGAACCTTTGGTGGGCTGTGTTTGGTCCCCGGACTGCATGTTTGAGACCCCTGCTCTACTGCCTTCTTTACCCCTCCTGTCTCTCCTCAGCTGTCATTCTTCCATCTGCGAGTGGACGACAAGCCAGCATTCCTTCTTCACCTCCTGAGGAATGTAGTGAAGCCACAGGAGCAGACAGTGGTGTTCGCTGCCACCAAACACCATGTGGAGTATCTCAAAGAGGTGACACCCCCACATTTTATTCAGTCGCACCTTGGTATCAAGCTATTTTTCAAACATGTGCTTTGTTTTTTAGTAAACATATCTGTTTTTGTGTATAGCTGTTGTCTTCAGAAGGAGTAGAGTGTGCCTACATCTACAGCGCCCTGGACCAGACTGCCAGGAAGATCAACATCGGCAAATTTGTGCACAGGAAAGCAATGGTACTGGTTGTCACTGATGTTGCTGCTCGTGGTATAGACATCCCTCTGCTGGACAATGTTATCAACTACAACTTCCCCTCCAAGGCCAAGCTCTTCCTGCATAGAGTTGGTGAGTGGATTATTCTCATAATGCGTTGCTTTATCAGAAATGAAATTTGAAGAGTTCATTTGCAAAAACAGATAACTCCATTTTTCTTTTTTTTTCCACAAAATGTCATTTTTTACTCTACATTCCACAGATAATACTGATTTATTTGATATATTATTTGTTTCATTTGGTAAGAGCCACTAAATTGAATAAATAATATATCAAATCAATGAGTATTACCTGGAATTTAGATTAAAAAAATGTAATTTTCTGAAAAAAAAAACGAAGAATGGAGTTATCTGTTTTTGCAAATGAACTCTTCATTTAGTATTTTAGCAAGATGATCGGTACCACTAGTGAGTTCCAAATTAAGATTGCATTGTGTTAAAAGTGCTTTTGTTGTGGCAAAATGAAAAATTGCTGACAATTTAGTGGGACCTGCTACTATTTGGGTAAAATATTTATGAACATCATCTTCAAGAGCATTTCTTTTGCATATTGTATTTACAATAAGCATTTCTAATAATGTTCTGCTGCTGTTAGCTGATGATTTTGCATATCATTCATGATGAATCCTTCATTTCTCTATAAATATATGAATCCAAGAGTAACTTATTTATTATTTGATTGGCAACAGTTAACAGATCATGGTTCATGTCCTATCAGTATTCTTTACACATACATAAATAATGCACATTTCAATATAATATTATTAATTGTTAATGATATTTTCAATATCATTTTTCGTCAAATTATGTTTGGTATGTACTCTTCTATGTTAAGATGAGCCCATAAAGACCCAACCACAAACATTTACTGTTATGAAAAGTTCAATACTTGTTGTTCCACTAATCCTATCAATACATGTAAATAATTGTAATGCATAAGGTTTTTATGGTAATCTGATATGACTTATTTGGACATTCAAAGGCTCTGTTGTCAATGTGGAAACACGGTCACCTACAACATGAGCTCCTTTTTACACAGCACTTCTATTTCACCTTTATTTCAGAACGAGGTCTGTGCAAACAAAATGGTGGGATCATTTGGTCCCTTTATTGTGTGTGTGTGAAATGCCTCTGGAGGTAGAAACAGAGCCATGATAAAGGTGGGATCATGATTCATGTTCCTTAACCAAGGTGTGATGGGAACCCCTGGTGCGAGGAGACTGTGAGCACATATGGAGGCAGTGGCATGATTCTGTGCCATTTTCACTGGAGGCGTGAAGCTAGCGGTGCTGGGCATGAAGCTAGTAGCTTTAGGCAACTTATTCGGGTGGGCGACAGAATCCATGACAGTGCCTCCATATCTGCCTGTTGTCTCTCCTACACTGGGGGGAATTTAAAATAAGCACTGTGTCACAGCCCCTTTGATTCCAGAATGCAGGCTTTGCTAAGTAAAAGTGCACCCCGTCTCAGGTCTGTTACCCCTTGGCTTGGTTGTGTAATGGCAACAGTGGTTATTGATTCACCAGTAAAAGAATTTGACAAATGACAGTGAATAGACACTTATTTATGTTCAATTAGTGATATATTTTATAGAAAGACACATTTTCTTTCTGATTTAATACAATACAACTCAACTTTAATTTGAGCTTTTATGAATATCTACATGATGAATGAATTAAATATAGGAAAATACCTGATTTTCACAGAAAATTTTAAAACGGAGCATATTAGAGTAAATATTGAATAAACCACTTAAGACAGGTTGAAAATAGAGGGAAAACTTTTGGAACTGACAAAAGTATCACTGGATCTTTATGGGTCAAGGCAGTGTTACTGCTCTTACTTGTGCAGTAGGGTTAGAGATATATATGCGATATACAGAGATGGAAAAACACTGTAATTGCATGTGATGCCAGCACAGTTGGTGAATTATGTAATCAAAGTTGAGCCAGAGCGAGCTGCTTCTGCAGGGCACATCTCTTCCCTGTATTTGAACAGGAAATGAAGGTATTCTGCAAAAAAATTATTGGACTAAGAAAATAAGTTTAGAGATCAGAAGACAAATAACATTTATTTTATTGTATAATTTTTTATGCGTTTTTTTTTTCTTTTCGTGATGACAGGAGAGGCACTGCCTTTCCTGCTTTCACCTGACTACACGTTAACTACTGTCCACCAACTATGCCTTGTCTGAACAAAAAAAAAGTACTGTAATTCCATTAATATGACAAAATGACAACCACTAACCTCTCTTATATGGAAAAGATCAAAGGTTATTTTCATCCAGAAAAATGTTCCCAGTTCACCAATGGAAAATAGAATGTGCTCATGAGCTTATCGTTCCTAACCCTAATTTTTACGTATTCGTTCACATGCAGTCATAGTGGAGGTTAATTTTGGCCTTTTCTTTATTGTTAATATTTTTGGGGGAATCCTGCAAGCTCTGTTATGTATGCATTTAGATGGGCATTTTGCTCAGCTAATTCTGTTTTTACCCGATTTGATAACACAGTGCTACAAGCGATTTTAAGAACGACACATCTGACATGTTAATAATGCCTCTGTGACCATCTGTCTAATCCCATCAGGCCGTGTGGGACGTGCTGGACGCAGTGGAACTACATTCAGTATGGTTTGTCCTGATGAGATGCCTTATGTTTATGACCTTCACCTCTTTCTCGGAAGACCTATTCAACCCGCCACATCTGACCACACACAAGGTAGGTTTGTTTTGGAGAAGTTCTTGGTTAAAGAAAGATGCATGCATCAAGAAATCTTCAAGGTTCCCATGTCCATGAGAAATCTGTAAAAGTTGCAGAATTTTAGTATTTACATTTGAAAGCAGCAGACAGCTGCTGTATGAAAATCTTTTGTTCTATACCTTGATTCTGAAGTGTTGGACTCATGATCACAGGGACACTGATGTTTGCCTCACAAAGCTGTGGGTTGGAAAGATGAATTGTATAATGAAACTCGATTTTGGGGATAAAATGTTTTTTTTTTGATTGCCGGTGCTGGATCTGCTGGCACCGGATATCCTCTGTGTGAGGCCGATAACTAGGTCAGAATTTGTTGTTGTTTTTTTTTTATCCCTTTATAACCAATACAGGGAACCCCTAGTGGAAGAAACCTTACAATTTCAGCTTCTCTGTGATTATGGCAAATGGCTCCTGGTGTTGATGAGTTAGAATCGCTTTAGGGACATAATGGAATGCAGCGTTTCCACCACTGGCACAGGTTTGCATTCCTGACGCCACACCAAACTCCGACCCCTGGTCGGCCAAAGGGCCCTGTCCCTTCCCGCCAAGGGGGTGGGGCGAGGAAGCGCTTTAAATCCTTACACTGGCTGGACCATTGTTGACTCAAAATATGCGGAAAAACTAGTGGCATGTAGCAGAGTCCTGCACAGGTTCGGGTACCCGTGAGTGAACCGCAGATTTTCACGAAACGGGTGAAAAATGTTGTGCTGTGTCGGATACAGGTTCGGTTCGGGTCGGACGTGGGTGATCGCGGGTCTAATTTGCGGTTCATAGGCTAAAACCTGTTCTTTAGTTTGGACTTGTATAGCTGCCTCCTGTCGGCTTCCTTCTTGATGCGTTTTTCAAGCCTGTGTGTGTGTGTATTTATTTATCCGCGAGCTCACGGATAAAAATATTTTTGAGTTTATTATTTGTCTGCTACTGTTTAACAACATTTTTATTTGGCTCTGCCTTGGCTATGTCACTGTTCAGTATATTCGTGGCAATAAATGTTTGTATTTAAGTTTGGCTATCTGACATTTTGTTTTGGGTTCGGGTCGGATATCGGGTTCATTTATAGCGGTTCGGGTGCAGATTTTTTATTATTTTTTTCGTCGGAAAACGGGTCAGATACAGGTTTGAACATGACGGGTACGAGCGGTTGCGGTTTGTCAAAATCAGAACCGTGCAGGACTCTGGCGTGTAGTCTGGGAAAATAGCTACATGTGGGGAAACAGGCTTCATTCCTTGTGTCTGTCTGTTATATCTGATGCTATCCTGTCTTCCAGATTCAGACGGGGTGTTTGGACGTGTGCCTCAAAATGTTCTGGACGATGAGGGCTGTCATCTGATCACATCCCATGAAAATTCCCTGGACCTGCAGAACCTCCATCGAGTCTCTGAGAATGCCTACAAGCAGTATCTCAAATCCCGACCGAACCCTTCCCCGGAGTCTATCAGACGGGTCAAAAACACAGATCTGTCTTGCTTAGCTGTTCATCCCTTACTCGGTCAGTTTGGACAAAAATGAACTACGACTGTTAAACTTATGACAGACAGTGGTTTATAATGACATGTACATATTGTTATTTTAGGGTCGGGATTGGAGAAGATGGAAGTGGAGCGGCTTCAGATTGTTGATGCCATCAAAGGTTACAAATCCAAATCAGTAAGTTACAGTGGATGAGCTTAACACTGACAATACAAATAATACATTACCAGGCTAATATTATTTACATATTAGAACTGGGCTTAGAATTATTAATTTATGTATTTAACCACTAAAAACCCAGTCCCAATTTTGTGACCATTCCCAAATGAAATCTTCTCTTTATTTAACATTAAGTATTTTTTTTTATCATCCTCCCTTATATTATACTCTGCATTTAGCATTTTTTCAGTTAAAATCAGGTGGTATTTTCTAGACCAATATTGGATTTTTGTGGCTGATACCAATATTGAAGGGTAAAAAAACCCCCAAACATATCAGATGTTGGCCTATAATCAACAACATGTTGGTCAATATATGAAGTAAGAACAAGTGTTTACACAGGATATAATAATCTTACAATTGTAATTGTGGACTTGTAGATTAAGTCATAAATCTTTATCTGACAAAGATAATTGAGACATCTTTTCTGATATCTATTCTATATATTGATTCTGATATCAGACTAATATGTGACCCTTTGGGAACCACAGGTTGTAGGTACAGTAGTTTTTATGCTGGGCAGAGTAGACTAATGAAAAAGATGTGAGTCTATATTTTATAAGTAGTGAACTCAAAATTGTTCAGTAAATAGTTGTTTAAAATGTCAGTGAAACCTCCGTTTAATGAGCCCAACTACAAACAAACTATGGAATCACAAAAATAATTCGACAAAAATATTACTGACAACTGACTAGTGTTTTCACATTCGCTGGATATCCAAATGGCTCATATCTGATGACCATGAACAGATGAAAAACTCAGTTTTACACCAATTATTTACATCTATGGATATGTCAAACAACAGTTATTGAACATTTTGCATCGGATCATCAGTTGATTTTGTTTGCCAGAGGATGTTTGAGTCCTTACAGGATAATTATTACATTAAGGGACCTAGCATTAAAATCTCTCAAATGATAGATACAATTACATATTCATATACTGAAATCAAATTAATAATAAAAAAAGAAAGACATATTTTTTTTCTAGACATAAGTTCTCATTAAACTGGTTCAATGTGTGATCATCTTCCTCGTAGACCATCTTTGAAATCAACTCCAACAGTAAGACACATGCAAGTGTGGTAATGAGAACCAAACGCTCCAAAGATGCACAGCTGGTGAACAAATTCAAGAAGCAGAAAGAGGACATGGCTGCGGAGAGTTTCCAACAGCAACAGCACGCCATCCCCAGCACCACCACCATAGCTGACAACGATCATGATCTCTTTAACACAGAAGACAAGGACGATGAGACTCTTAAGGTAAGAAACTAAAATGTATTATCCTTCCAAGGATGGGGTTTCCTCTGAGACATGAATATACTGCTGACCATCCATGGGATTCTGTGGTGCCTGAAGGGATGCCAGGATTGAGTGTGGTTTAGACATTGGTATTTCACTCAGAGAAAAGAAATTGTCACAATGGTGGCTGTTGGTTTTTAGTCAGACTATATGGCAACAGTTGGTAGAGCAGGTTGTCCAGTGACTGAAGGTTCGGTGGTTTGCGTCCCAGCTATGGCTGTCCACATGTCGAAGTGTCCTTGGACAAGACACTGAACCCTAAGGTAGGCTCCCAGTAGGTCTGGCAGAACCTTAGAAACCTACTGGTGTACGAGTATGTGTGTGAATGGGTGAATATGAGGCTAATGTGAGGCTAATGTAAAGCGCTTTGAGCACCATGAAGGTGCAAAAACTGAGAAGTAAATAGTGATTTCTTCAGTATTCAATTTTTTTTTTTAATTCCTGTTGTTATGGGGTTTATGGGCTGGAATCCCAAGTTATGTAAATGTAAACAAATACATACTTGAAATAATCTTTTGATTGTGGGCTCTGAATCTATGAACGTTTAACTTTTTGAGTGGAATTATGGAAATGAATAGACTTTTCCATGATATTATAGTTTTGTGAAAAGGGTCTGTATGTTCAGACCAGCATGAAGACCTCTGCAAGGTGTTGGTTTTCACTACTAGTTTGTCATGGCTGCATGTCTGTGGTTTGTCCACTAGGGGGTGTTTTCAAAGGTTGTCGGTGGGAAGAAGAGAGGGTTCCATGGAGAAGTAGAGGAAAGGCCAAAGTCCAAAAAAAGCAGACAGACGGGCAGAGATGAGGAACATTACATCCCTTATAAACCCAGAGACTTCAACTCTGAGAGAGGGTGAGTACACACACGTCTGACTTGGTTTTATTGTCATTCAATTAGTGGACGTGAATAGAATGAAGTACAGTTACCTAAGTGAGTACAATAGATACAAACTAAATGGAATAGAATAAAAGCTACCATAAAATATAGTAAAACAAACTTCCAAATATGTGCACATCTGACCATGCCCAATGCATCCCCTGCCATGTATGTAGTGTGTGTGTGTGTGTGTGTGTGCTGGGGGGTGATGGGGGGGGGGGGGTGTTGAGGTTTAACTTGTTTTTTGTTTTTACTGGTTGCAGTGTTATCATAATTTCCATTTTTTAATTTTTTTTTTTACTGTGTTCTTACCAGTTTTTGACCGTGTAACTAGATTGATTTAGAAAAAGACCCCCAAAATCCTGTGCCAAAACTCAAATGCTTGTTCAGTGTGTTAAAGTTAATGTCAAATATCACAAATCTCTTTGGCTACATTCAGACATTATTATTATTATTATACATTCAAATATTCCCAAATCTGACTTTTTGTTGCCATTTGACGTGTATCTGACCTGTCACAGTTTGAACGGCACAAATGTATTTATTTATTTTAAATCCGACCTAGGCCACTTTCATATGTGGTACTAAATCTGATTCATAGCCCATATTTTGTAATGTGACTTCAATCTGAACGGCCATGTCCCATTTCTCTGACTTTTCCGGTTCCTCCCATGAACAAACATAAAGACCCAGAGGTACGATATTTAGTTTACGGCTAGTTTAATGTTTTTACAATTCACACACACACACACACACACACACACACACACACACACACACACACACACACACACATACATAACATGTGACTATCCACAGGTTGACCTTTTAGATTTTCACTCGTTGGGCTGTAGATCACCAAACCTTGAATCGGTCACAGTAAAACTGTTCATAGCTGTTTTCCCATTTTGTAGTAACTTATGGCCAAAACCAGACAGTGAACTAACTGATGTGTACTGATGAACCCCAGTAGTTCGTAGCATAGATGTATTCTTCATATATCTGATCTTCTCCAAATCCCTTCACACTTCTCATCATGGAACCTCTTGTTTTCACCTCCGCTTTATCCATTTAAAAAAAAAAAAACTTAAGTCCTGATTTATACAGCTCTTTCCTGCATGTTAATACTATGTTGTTGCCAATAGCAACCACTAGCTCTTAGCCTTGCAGATATGTCATGTAATATGACATTTCCTCATTCGTCATTATGTCTGAGCCTCTTGAGGCTTGAGGCATATGATATGATCATAATTACCTATAAATATTGAAAACTGCAAATTTTTATGTAAAAAAAATTACAAATTACATGAAAATATTTAAATTAACAAACCATCCTTTTCCAAAAACCTGAACAAATATGAACCACCTGAAATATCTGAAGAGACGTAAGTGTAATTTTAGAAAATATTCTGCCTGTTACTAAATGTTTTGTGTATTTGTAATTGAAATATTAGTTGTTCTGCACATGTGCAAATGACAAACTGATACTGAGGCAGAAAAGTGTCAAAATCTCATGTGTTTTTTTAAGACATGTCAAGTTGTTGATGTAGATATAAAGATTATTATGATGCAATTGTACTCTTTTTCACTGTTATTATTTTACTGGTCTGGTCCATTTCAGATCATATTGGGCTGAATGTGGCCCTTGAACGAAATTGAGTTTGACACCTCTGATGTAGTGTATCTGCCCGTGTGTTCTATCTGCATTCAGATTGAGTCTGGGTGGAGAGGGCAGTGCTTTTGAACAGCAGGCCTCCTCTGCTGTCCTGGATCTGATGGGAGATGAAGGAGAACAGCTCAACCAACACAAAAAAATAATGAGATGGTAAAAAAAAAAATCCCAAAACCATTACTTCCTCTTTGCCATTTCTTTGACACTTAAAAGCCCCGGTTGCTGATTTTTGCCACGCGTACTATGATCTGTCTTTATCATTTATAGGGATCGCAAGAGGAAGCGTTTTGTCAAAGAAACAGGAAAGGAAGACCAGAAGAAGATCAGAACAGAAAGTGGCCAGCTGGTTGACAAGAAGAAAAAGAAGAACTTGTATCCTTTAAAAAAAAGAAAAAAAAAAACATTTCTTTTTGCACATTTTATTTATTTTTCTGATAAGGATTGGTCGTTTCCCACACTTTGTTGTTCCACATTTTGTTTACCTATTTTGGTTTTGTTGTTCAGCCTTGACAAGCTTGCAGTTATGAAGAGTGGAAGAAAAAATATAAAGTGGATGATATGGGACCAGGCTCAGATGGAGAAACGGGAGGAGGGAGGAAACCAGGAGGTAGGAGCGCAGCTTTTATCTGTAGCTCAGCTTGTATTCTGTACATGTCATATATGATGAATGGCAGAACAGGAAAAGTGATCAATATTATTTTACCAAACCATTTAACATTTCTCAGTTGTGTGTTTAATATGGTGTTCCTTTTTCCATTCATCTGATATTTTTTCATTAAACTACTTAAGGATCTACTCAACTCCTACTGTTACTTGGTTAAACAAGTTGATGCCAGGCACAACAAACCACGCACTTCACATGTATCGTTGCTTATTTTGGCATAAATCTAGCTGATGTCGTCATGTCTCATAGACAAATGTTGACCATTATAAGTAAATGGGGAGCGAGTGGGGGTGAGGGTGGGGGCTAGTATTAACTTTGACCTACTTTTCCCAAAATGTAATCACCTCTGTTCTGGGTCACTGGAGATCTATAAAACAAATTTGGTATGAATTCAATCTAGAGTTTTGCTTCTAAAGTGTTAAAGAAAAGAAACCACGCGAACCTACAACAATACAAATTACCTCTCCTGAGAGTGGGGTCGGGTAATTATCATCACTGTCAAGTATCATTCAGGTTTTTTTTGGAGGGGTAGGGGTTATATTCATGTTTTTTTAATAAAATTACACTAAATAAGAAACTAAACTGTTGGAAAATCAAAAATCAATGGACTATTGCTTTGTCATCATTGATATATTATGTTTTCATGCAAGTGGATTTTCCATGTATCCCATCCACAGGTCGCGGCCGTGGTCGAGGTCGCCATGGCCCTCAGACCAAAAGCTCTTCGGCTCCTCAGCACACCGCTGGTGGGCGGAGAATTCGCTCTGAACTGAAGACAAGCCAACAGATTTTGAAGCAGCGCAAAAAGAAGCAGAAGCACCAGTTCCTGCAGAGCGGAGGCCTCAAGAATGTCCGTGCTAAGAACAAGCAGTGGGTTGGCGAAATGAAGAAGTCAGGGTTTGGACGAGGTGGACATAAAAAGGGCAAGATGAGAAAGAAACTCTGAGGACACTGTTGAGATGCATGGTACATCAAATCTGACTGGATTTAATGTCTAAGACAGAGTATGTATACCATTTATACATTTTCATACCTGGATTTCATCATCTAAGGAGTGTTGATTAATATAGATTTATCTGCATACAAATCTTTTGAGTAATAAAATGTCTTCATGTGGTAAAAAAAAAAAAGGATAAATACAGATGCCAAAGGCAATTTTGTGTCATGTCTTTATTTTCTTTCGAGGTAAACTAAAAACCGGGTATTCAGATGTTTTACTCACTATCAGCACAAATAGCTACTGTTAGCGACTGACTGTAAATACAAGGGAACATAGCTTTGACATGGTTCAAATTGCATGACCCTCAGTTTTACACAAATAGACTTAAAGGCTGGTATCGGTGCTTATAGACATGCATTGACCTAGATCAGGCATGTCCAAACTATTCCACAAAGGGCTGGTGTGGCTGTAGGTTTTTTTTCCAACCAAGCAGCAGCACACCAGGCTGGACTCGATTAATCAGCTGATCTCGGTCTTCAGAGAGTCGATGGGTCAAACTGAACTCTTGGTTGGTTGGAACAAAAACCTGCAGCTGCACTGGCCCTTTGTGGATTAGTTTGGACGTGCCCGGTCTAGATGGAACTTAAACCTAGCGTTGGATATAGAAAGGCTTTCATTTGATACCAATACCAAATCAGTACTTTCAAAACTATACCAATTCATGATCAGTATTAAATTGGTATTTTAAAAAGAAAAAAAATAACACCTGTTTTAAATTGCAACCAGAAATATACACAAACCGTAACATCAAGTTTTATCTGATGACTTACTATACTTAATCAGTCTACTTGACGTATGCAAGAGCTGAGAGACCACATCTCTGCTACAACTTATTAACCTAGCACCACATGTCATGGTACTAGCTGAGGAATTCACATGGCACCAGTTCCTTAGTGATATTTGTGTTTGGCATTAAAATGACTCGTATGAAAAATAAACACTGGTACTGTTGTCCAGTATCTCCACAGTTAACTGGGATCAAAGCTTTATCACTTGGGTCTGGAACTGCCACACTGGATATTTCTGTTTCTGATGCTCTGTTAGTACTGTGCTAAGCCTACTTGGCTCATCACGGTGTTAATATTTTCATCTTCATTGATTGGAAAGTCCAAAGACAAGTTCAGGATACACTTGGTCTCGGTTGAATAATTTATTCAGATCACATGTAAAATATCAAAGCCACCGCTGGTTTCTGTGGACCAGAGCACCTGCAGGGAACTCACCCAAAAAGACTTGAATTCTGGGTACGATTGACAATTCTCTTCTTGGGTGATTCCACCCCAAACAAATGTGTTGGACTTTGCAATGCCATCTAAATCGGTCTTCTAAATATTTCAACACCTCCAACTTTGTTTTTCAGGTTTGATACATCACTTTGCTGTGCTCAATATATTTACATTTTCTCCTTCCACCACCTGCACTATGTGTGTAAATGCCCTATATTCCATAATGTGGCAAAAGTAACTGAATGCAGATGCACTACTTTTTACCTTTGACACACCCCTTAGCACGCACTGCTATTATTTTTTTTTCTGTGTGTGTACAATGAGTTTGTTCAAATTTCAATACACACACACACCTTTGATAGATCGGTCCCTTTAGATTTATTATTGGAGCAAGTCCATGGACCTTAAGCTGATGTTTAAATGTGTCTATGGATCCGAGGTAACACTGATGACATTTACTATATGTCCAGCTGTTACACGGTGTCTGCGTGGATGTGCACAATTGTGAGGTGTCAGTCAATAGCTCAATAAATGTTTTTAATATATATTATTTATTTTTGACAAAATACATATTTGTACAACCACACTGCATTGCACAGGCAGGACAATGAAACATAAAGCCGACAGAAAGTACTACATCACAACTATACAGTTAAAACTAAACAAATAAAAATAAGGAACTAGCAATAATTAGTAATAACAAAATAAAAGATACGATACAGGGGGAAAATCGGGTGGGATGATACAACAGACTTTATGTAATTACATTTGGAATGTTTGTCCTGTGATCCAGAGGAGCGCAGCCCTACTTCCCACGGCCTTGCTGGCCTCAGCTGCAGGTGCTTAATTAAATTAAGGAAAATGAGAAGTCGTTTTAACCAATTTGTGCTCATACTTTATCTCGTGCTCGCGCGTTAATATCTTGTGCTCGTATGTCAAAGCATACAAAGCACCTGGGTTTTTGTCCATGTCACCAGGCGGCCTCCGTAGTGTTCCATCATGACATTTAATAAATAAATTTGGCCAGTTTTCTGGATACAGTATTAAAGGTAGGATATGAGATGTTTTCTTGAACTTTTTTTTCCCATATTGCTTGAAAACTAGCCGAGCCGCGTAAGACTCCTAGCGGCAGCCTAGTTATGCTCGATCCAACTTTTAGCTAGATTTACCTGTAACTGGCCGACCAATCACGGTGAAGTAAACACTCAGAGGGCGGGCGTAAGAAAGTGACGCTACAAAGATTCGGAGACAAACAACCGGAAGCAACCATAGAAGAAGAACAATAACCGGTAGTGATTTCCTTTTGTTTTGTTTTTTTTTTTTATCAAAGATGAGTGAAGAATGTGAGAAAATATCAGCAATCTTTAAATTATTTTTTTACAAAAGCGACAAAAGTCGTTAAGCCCCATAACCCCTAATTTTGTTTAGTCATTCGTAACTTTCTCCGGACTCCTCCGTGAACTTTCTGGCGTCTAACTACGTCATCCTAACAATTACGCTGATTGGTTGTATTGCATTAGGATTTGAAAGTCCCGCCTCCTCTGACTAATGAAGCATGATTAGACCCATACATTAAATGAATAAGGATAGCGCGGCTAGGCTACTTGAAAACATCTTCACGACCTCATTTCACCCACTAAATTAGAATATAAAAAATATATTTTAGCCTAGTCCAGAGGGTGTAACCAGAGGAAAAACGACCAATCACTGTCCGTATAGTAATGACAGTGATTGGATCCTGACACGTCCGTCAAACCTCAGTACCCCGCCCTCTTTGCGCGTTCACCGACTCGTGAACGTAAAGTTATTTTTATAGTTTGTGCACCTGACGTGCGAGGAGGAGCATTACAGGTGAATTTAGCCTAGTTACTTCAAACCCACTGAGTTAGCTCGCTCAGATGATCGAATATGGCAGAAAATACGATGACAACCAGTCGGAAAATAAAATAAAAAACTGTGCTTGAGAAGACACCTGCGAGGATAACGGACAACGAAGAACAAAACGGGACAAGAGTGAGCTTTCCAGTGCTGACGTCGGCTAAAAGCTACAAAGCCGCGCGAGGGTGGTTCTGTTTCTACTCCTCGGGTAAGATAACAAAATGTTTCTATAATATTTTTAAATATTAATGGGGTCTTTGCACAACTCTACTTCCTGAAGTTAATGCGGCTTCTTTGTTTCCTGTTTTACATCATTGGACAAACTGATTAATCCAGGTGTGTCTGATAATTGAATGAGGTCAGACACACCTGGATTAATCAGTAAAAGGAAAAGAGTGTTTGGAACAGTTTTGTATCTGCTTGCTCTATAGTACCTCATTGAGGGCAATAAATCATATTCCAAGAAGAGAACAATTAATATATTATTTGGAGGGACTGTTGTCAGGTGATCTTCATTTCCTATTACTTTAATGGTGGCCAAATCTTAGTGAACCAAACCAGGCCACCATACCAAATCTGATGAGGCTTTCCAGCACTACTTTATAAAAAGTCTGCATAACCTTGGTGCTTAACCCAAACAGTCTGAGCCTCCAGAGAAAATACAATCTTGGGGCTAGTTTTGCACACAGGAAGTCAACATGTACATCCCATTTCAGATTGTATCCATGTAGATGCCCAGTTATTTAAGTGAACTCACCTGCTGTGTCATACGGTTGTCCATTACTACTGGGTCATGTACACTTACTATCCTCGGGTTGTACAGAATTTGCTTTGTTTTGCCTGTATTTAACAATAGGTGGTCAAATCTCTAATCTCATTGTGGTCACGGTCACATAAGACTTGAGATAAAGATGGATATCACAACTTATCCGCTGCACTGTTGGGTTTCATGGTGATGATTTGCTCTCAGGTTCTAGCTGCTAGCTCTAGATGTTCTATTACCTCATGTCAGCTTGGTGTTTTGTTTAAAGGAGTTATTCCATGGTTATTTCATTGATATTGCTGTGTTCTCTATTGTTATATACATTCTGTGTTGGTTCTATTTAAAAAAAAAACGTCCTGATTGCTTTGTTTCAAGCTGTTTTTGCACGGTAGAAACCATCCCATGGTAGCATCCAGCTAGGCTTTGTGCTGTTTCTTGTTTTGAAAATGTGCAGGGAAAAAAAAGGCTTTATTTCCAGAGTTCGAACCATGAACCACCATGAACCGCCATTTTTTTTCCAAGTTTGTGTAGCAGCTACTGTGGCACCGTCTTCTCTTGTAGATGCTAATACTACTTCAGGTTCGCTGCAATGGGAGATGATCTTAACCCCATGTGGGTGACGCTAAAGTCCATCTGATGTCCATCCTCTTGTTTTCTGTGAATGCGGTATGCAGCCAGTGGAGGTGACAAACTACTTTCAAAGGTAACTCGGGGTGACCCATCAGACCCATCCAAAAGCAGCGTGGAAAAGTGGTTTTCAGCGGAATAACACCTTTAAGTTTTGACCAAATGGTTGTGCCACGTGGATTAATTGAGCTCTGTTTGCTGGTAATAAGTTCCGTCTTGTATTGCTAATGTTCAAATGCATAATTGTTGAAGATATGCTATGGAGAGATCATAAAGCTTCCTCTTTTTTTTTTTTTAAACTGCTGACAAAATTATGACCAGACAATGTTGATGTGGTCAACCATTGGTCAAACAGTCACCGGTTAACATCCCTACCTTTGACCTACATTCACCAAAATTTAGTGGGATCTATTCTGGAAAACTTGACTAATTTCCTGAAAGTTTCAAAGAAATTGGTTCCAGGGTTTTTTGTGCACAGCTGGTAAAATACAGACAAATAGACAAACCAGCTAAAAAAATACCCCTTTCCCTTTGGGGGTGGTGTAATGAATGAATGAATGAATTACATATTATCTGTATTATTGGTCTTTTCTCTCTTGTGACATCCCCTAAAAATGTTATTTTTTTTTTTTTAAACATATTACGCTTCATTTTAATGTGCATTATAAGGGAAAGAGGAAGGGGCACACACTTCATTCACAAAAGCACTGGGTTTGACACTGTAGCTTTGACATGTTCGAGAAGATGTCAAAGACACAAGTTTACTTACTTTTTTTTTTTAACACCCTGGACAGTCAGATCCTAAACGAGCTAAAATCACCTCAGCAGATCAACCGTGTGCAAATGGCAATGGACACTGCTGCGAAAGTAGCGTCAATGGCATGGGCATTAGGGGTCCACAGGGTGCTGTAGCAACTGTTGACATTTGTTCAAACAAAGTAAATCAGCAGCAAACCGTGTTCCAACCCCACACCCAAAATTCTAGGATCTTAGTAGATCTGGCACAAATTGGGAGTTATTAAAAGCCTTTTCAGCACCGTGGACAGCACCATTCACACTGTCACCTTTTTTTCAAAAAACAAACAAAAAATTCTGGTGTGTTTAGTGTCAATCTGAAGGAGTTTTAATGAAGGGAGACATTTAATTTCCTGTTTCCCTGTGTGCCTATCCTTTAATTTTGGTGTGTGCACAGTTTTGTTAGTTAGGGTTAGGGTTTACCCCCCCCCCCTCTTTTTTTTTGAGCTGCCAAATTCACCCATTCTTTACATTCTGGTACCTCCCACTTTACAAGTTAAGCCTTGCCAGTGACCCAGAATAGATCAGATTACATTTTGGGAAAAGTAGGTCAAAGTCAAAACTTCTATACACTTTATTTTTATCTTTGAATTTTCTATTAGACAGACAAAAAAAAACCCCAAAACAAAACCCAAAAGATTGATTACAACAATTAGAGCATCTAGGTTCAGTCTTGAGAAAAATAATTAAATCAAATTAGGCAAATAGTGCAAAATAGACAAATATAGGTAAGTTATAAGTTATACAGGTTCAAGGATTTCTTTGATCGACATTTATATATCAATATTTTTTCTAGTATTTATTTATTAGCAGAGTCTTGGTGAAAATCTCATGATCTCATAACTTTCATTCACAACATTTGTCCAGTCCAGAAGTGTTGGGGGAGCTTCGTATAACCATTTTTATATTTTTATATTTATTTATTTTTATTAACCCCAGCTAGTAATATAAACCGAAGCTATCAGTCAGTGTACCTCATCTCTTGTGGTAGGTTACCCAAGTAGTTCACGGTAAAATCAAATGGTAAGTCCATTCCGATTATACTGTTAAGTTTCTTTATCGCCAGTGACCAGAAGGGTACAAGACAGTATTAAAAAAATGCCTTTCATTTACTAAGTTGTTACAGAAAAAGTCTTCCATACGAATTCCCTTCACTCACCTGAACAGGAAGTAATTATTGCGGTTTTACATACATTTGACGACTCATTTTCTATATTATGTATTAAATCAGACCCCCCTCCCCATTTTGATTCAATATATGATGTGGGAAGGTTCTTCTTTTTTTCTAAACATATCTTTATATTTGTTTTTTGGTAAAAATTTTCCTCACATAAATCAATCCGAATTTGAACCACTCACTTCTCGACTGTTTTATTCTGTTTTTCAAAATAGTGTCTCAACCGAAGGTGTCGAAACAAATGTTATTGCAGACGTGTTTCTGAGCTCTCCCTACATATATATATATATTTTTTTCTTTCCTTTGCTTCTGCTGTGTCTCGTTTGTTACTTTTGACTTTTTCTTGGATCTCCTGCTGCTGAACTCCAAATCATCATGGAATTGATCAACTGGTTACTAGGGGTGGTACATGATTTTCGAATATAGAAGACTAATTTCAAATGCTGCATTAGTTTTATTGCGTTTCACTTAGAAAGAATGCTGTATTGACTTGCATTGTACGGTGGCTGACAGGGGTAAATGCATCGACAAAATGCTGCAAACACAAGAAAGATGAATATCCAAAAACCCTAACTTTCTCGCTCTCGCGCTCTGTCTGTCTGTCTCATGAATTCTATCTATATATATATATATATATATATATATATATATATATATTATTCATGATTTTAATCAGGAAATATACTTATCCATGAAATTAAACAATTACATTATTTATCCTTTTAAACATTAATACCCAAATACATCAACATAAGTCTACTTTGGCCACTACACTCTGTTTGCACTATTTTCAGTCTGTATTGATGGAGAACTACTTTTTGTTTTGCATATATTTTTGGACTTGAAAAAAGGAGATATATATATATTTTATTTTAACTTTTATAAAATTTTATTTTATTTTCAATTTGTAGAGGAATACGTTAATTAATAACTTCATATAAAGGAAGAAGTTCATTAAAAGTTTACACTTAGTTATAAAATCCATGTGCAACTCAGTTAAATAAAAGTCTGTTGTTCATTCATATAATTTGTAATTTAGTTTTCTTAAAATCTGTCAACCCAGTCTCGTGAACGGAGTGTCTCATCACACTCCTATTCATTACTGTTCCATGAACACGACATCAAATCTAATTTGCTACTGTAGACGGTCTAGTTATGCTCAATATAACTTTTGGCTCGATTTCCCTGTAACTGGCTGATGAATGACGGTGAAGTATAGAGTCGGAGGGTGGATGTAACAAACTAACGACAGAGCTGCAAGGATTTGGAGAGAAACAAATGGAAACAACCATAGAAGAACCACAATGCTGATAATAGAAGGCTGCTGACTGGATGGTTTCCTTTTATTAAAGATGAGTGAAGAATGTGAGAAAACACCAGCATTCTTTACATTCTTTTTACAGAAGCGACAGCAGTTGTTAAGCTCCATAATCCCAAATTTTGTTTAGTCGTTTGTAACTTTCTCCGGACTCACCTGTGAACTTTCCGGTGTCTAACTCGGTCATTTTAAAGATTACGCTGATTGGTTGTAGTACCGTCCTATTGCATACAGACAGATTTGAAAGACAACCTTTTAGCCCCGCCTCCCCTGACTATGAAGCATGACTAGACCCATACATGAAATGAATGGGATACCACGGCTAGGCTATATTTATCTTAGAACCACAAATTATGATGCCATTCATGCCTCCTCACCATCCCGGAAGTCTCAAATTTA
Source organism: Siphamia tubifer (assembly GCA_020466265.1). Taxonomy (NCBI): domain Eukaryota; kingdom Metazoa; phylum Chordata; class Actinopteri; order Kurtiformes; family Apogonidae; genus Siphamia; species Siphamia tubifer. Next base: position 72,259,210 of record CM035794.1, on the reverse strand, counting down.
AGTTTTTAATTAATTTTTAAAGTCTTTTTTTCCATATACATATCATAGGTGAGATTTCCAATGTCTATGAAAACATCCACTTCATTTTAATTTACCTCATGGTGCATATGAAAGCAATTGATATACTGACATGAGCACATGCATAGACAAGATGACATTAGCTGGATGCCAAAATAAGAGGGACAGGGTTTGTTGTGCCTGGCACCACTTGTTTATCCCTTATATTTACATTTTTCATTTATTTCATATGCTTGTTAAAATTAATATTTAAGTTTTTATCCTTCCATGTAATAAATAGATATAGATAAATAGTTGTAAATAGAATTTAAATGTCTGTTACTTTGACAGAATGTTCTAATTTTTGACCCAATTAAATTAAGGGTAAATGTGTGTCGCCAGTTATCAGATCAGTTTTGTATTTATTTTTGCTTATATTAGAGAACATGGAGTAAATCAAACTAGTATGTATACATAAACTCCAATGTTTTAATACTAATTCCCTTGGCTTTTTATTTAAATAGAGATATTGTACATATATTTGAGTTTTTTTTTTTTTTTGCATCATCACTAAGAGCCTAGCTGCTGCACATGTGAGAAGCATCATGTGTGTCTGTAAGTCAAATGATCATGCAATTTATTTCCTGCATATGATACAACAGTCAATCATTCTGCAAAACAGAATTCACTCATATCTTTAGCAGCTGGGAAGGTGCAAAACATGAGTACACTGACGGAAGCCCCGGGGGAAAGGAGTCTGTATATACCATTGGATGTCAAGGAGATAAGCTGCTCTGCGCATCTGGATATGGTTACAGTGCTTTTTTTTTGATGATATGTGTATGCTATCATGGGCTATCATGGGTAATTCATGACCTCAGTTACTCATGGGCCTGAGGGGGCGGGGGGTCTTTCATGAAGATCTGTAGCTTCCAGTTGTCTGTAGGAATGCTGCTAAAGATCGAAGGAATGGGTGGTACATGGGTAATGATGTATTTGGTCCAAACACAGCACAGTCACCATGGAGATTGTCATGGGACACACTGTCGTATTTTATAATGGAGTGGTATCTTCCAAATAAAAGAAACACCTTCATGCTTCAAATGCATGTTCACTGTGCATTTTAATACAAACCAGAACTGTTAGGGCTAGTCTTCACTGAAATTGGAACATATTTTGATAATTTTAAATACATTGTTTTAGCGTAGGAGAATAACTGTCCATTTACTGTATACATTATCAACTGTATTTCTAGTAGTCATTACAGTAGAAATACAAGAGGTACCCGAACTACGTTTTTTCGACTTTGACGCCGGAGTTTCAGCCGCTATTTCGTCTCCAGTCACCACATAGTGTTGAGTGTCTAATTTTTTTTTTTGGCATCCTTTCCTTTCTCACCCTTGTATAACTGTTCCTGTTAAAGGGAAATGTGGGCAGGTAGCAAGACGGGAAGAGAAAAAATAAAACTGTGGAGCCACAGCCTGTTTTATTTTGAAGTAGCTTAATATCTGGCCACAGATGTCACTAAACAGAAAAAAAATAAAGCCCTTAAAGTGAGTTATTAACTAGACACTGTGTTTAATCACGGGTCTAATGTATGCGGGTACAAGCGGGTTTGTGAAGTGGACCCTAAAGGACTCTAACACCGGTACCTCTGTCACATGACTCTCCATCAGTTCACCTGTAGTAAACTACCTGTCCTGTTAATGGTGAGGCTCAATATTAATCTGTCATTGTCACCTCTTGTTTCATTGACTTTAGCTGAAATTAAATGCAACTTTGTTAGTGCAAAATGTCAAAGCTCTCTCTCTCTTTCTCTCTCTCCCCGGCTTGGCCACTTCCTTTAACTTTTTTCACTTAATATAAAAAGTTAGGACCCGTGTCAGACGTCGTGACGGTCGGGTTTTTGAGCCGTGGGTCCAGACAAAATGTGGACATATGTTCACCCTAGTGATGTTGTTAAGTTAAATTTAACAGAAAATTCTTTGCTAATGTTAGCCTTTGTTTTGTTGGGGTTAAAATGTTTATGCTTGTGTCTTGTCAGTGGACATTGTCACGTTGCAGTGAACTTGAATACAAGTTGCTCATTGCTGGACAGACATGTGTCCATGTGTTTTTTGGTTTTTTTTAGCTGCGTGTCTGTGTTGTTCCTCAGCTGACAATGTGATGACGTCGACTCAGACTTTATTGACAGATAAGTTGGCTTGAAAAAAAACTGAAGTCATTAATGTCCTAATATATACACACAAGTTGACACACAGAATTAAATGGTTATTAAAAGTATCCATCCTTGCCTATGATCCTTGTGCTAGTAATTAATGTGTGTATAAAAACTTGGTAAGTTTCTGGGTTCCTGACAGACTCTTGCATGTTTGTTCCAGTCGACATTTCTGAATCCTGAGTCATGGGGAAAGCAAAAGAATTATCAAAAGATCTGTGGATAAAGGTAATTAAACTGTATAAAGGACGAAGAAGCTATAAAAAAGATATCCAAGGAGGCAATAATACCAATTGGCACTGTTAAAACTAATAAATAAGAGTAAAATGAGGGATTCTGTTAAAACAAAGCCATGGTCAGATAGACCAACAAATATTCAGTCCCAACAACCAGGGAAGTTGTTCAGGAACCAAAGAAAAACCTACAAATAACTTCACCTGACATTCAGGAGTCTCTAAAAAACTGGTGTTCTTGTTTCAAGATGTACAATTAAAAGGCATTTGAATGAAACATGAGCTGCATGGTTGAGTCGCCAAAAGAAAGTATTTACTATGTCACTGTGAGGCTGGTACCATGAAGTAGTACAGGGGTCAGCTAGAACTTGGGTCTGGGGTCCAAACAGGTCAGAACAGAAAAACAGGCAGATAGACGATAACACAAATGAAACAGACAAGAGAAAAGACATGGTTTAAATACACAGACTAACAAAGGATAAATGAGACCGGTGTGATGATCAGATGAAACAATTAGTGAGAACAGGGAGTAAAGACATCAGCCAATGACACGAGAGAGGAAACTAACCAAATTGTGGAAGTTATTTGGAGTGATGAGACCAACATTGAACTTTTTGGCCACAATCATAAATGATGTATCAAGGGAGGAGTCAACAAGGCCTACATTGAAATGTTCACCCTTCCTATTGTGGAACATTGAGGTGGATTACTAATGTTTTCAGGATGTGAGGACTACATAGGCACAGGAAACTTGGTCAAAATTGATGCAGGATTTTATCAGAAAATACCACAGGAAAACCTGCACCAGAAGCTGTGCAAGGGATGGTCTTGGATGTTCCAACATAACAACCCAAAACATAAGGCCAAGTCAACCTGTCATTGGCTACAGCCGAAAAAAGTGAATGTTCTGGAGTGGCCACTTCAGGAAGATCCCAAAATATCCAAGAACTTATCGAAACTAGGGGCTTTTTTTAACCAAGAATCATGGGTAGCTTTACTCACTGAGAAAATAGTCTCATCCACAACTGCCACAAAAGATGTCAACTTATTATTGATATTAAAGGGGGCAATACTGAGGATTCAGAACTAGGATGGGTAAACTCTTGATCATTTGGATAGTTTCTGTTGTCATTAAAAGAGCACACACATTTATTTGATAATAGATTTACTCAACTACTGACCATACACCATACAAGTTTTTGCATTATCATTCGCATTCTCTCAAAAATGGCCACACAAACAAATTCTACTAGGGTATGTAAACTTATGACCCAGACTGTATCTCCAGATACCTTAAATAAACGGAGGAAAACACTCAACTTCAGAACAAAAAACCACACAAGGACATCTCGTGTACAAATCATCAACATATCACTTGCTTCTGTTAGTGTCTTTCACATCAAACCTAACTGTTGCTAGAAATAAAAGATATTTGTGGAGAACACCATCAGGACAGGGCACTTGTACCGTCTGTCCCTTAACCATCCGGGAACAGAAGAGTCTGGAGTGAAGGAAGGTCTTTTGCTTCTGTTATCAGTTAATCCTCTTGTATAGATACTGAGCCACAGGCTGCCTGTACCCTGTACCTCGTCCACTGTGAGACCATCCCTCACTCTCTTTGTCTATCTGATGGCCCCTCCCCCCGTGCTGGCACTCTCCAGTGCTACAGCAGCTCTCCAATCATCGCGCACAGTTGCTTTATCTTTACCTAGGGTTCCCAGGACTGAAACAACAGCCACTTGAGATATGCCAAAGAGGCAGTGAGCATCAGAGTACTACTGCTGATCTAATAATGGTGGGACATGAAGGCAAGACTGTAGTTATAATCATGATCACATTTCCCACAAACTTGAAATAAAATAGTTTACAGTGTTGCAAATGTGTGTGGTTTAAAGTTATGGGCCGAAGCGATTCCTCTAAGACTGCAAGCCTAATATGTCACAAATTAAATGTTCAAATGTTTGGTTTTGTTAAAGGAGACATATGTGAAAAACAATTTTTAATGTCTGTATGTCTTTATACACTCCTCACACACAGACAAATATGTTGTTTGTATATGAGGAGACCCTTAAGTTATGAAAAAAACATCTACTCTCCTTTTCTCCTCATCCATTTCTTGTTGTAAAGGTATGAAAATGCTTCGTTTTGGATTTTCTATGAGTCGTATGACACGCACATAGATGAACTTGAATAATCCATCCCACCACACCAGCTCAACTAACCCCACCTACTTGTCACAGTGACCTCTGCCTGGACTCAAAAGATTCACTATTATTCTCTATTGGTAGAGCACACCGGTGTGCATCTGGTTTGTTGGTCTGACCCGGGTTGATCAAACGGGTGGCACCGCAACCGTGGTGTTATGGCTCATCTGGCCAGCCCAGTTCAGGCAAACCAGACCTGAATATGCACCATGCAGGGCTGTTAACAGACCAGGACCCGAAAGCACCAGGGCTGTAAAACTCAGTACTAGGACACCTTTGATTCTCTCCAGCTGATTTTATTTCATCAGTGTCTTCGTCTCTTTTGCTCTGCTTCAACTTTTTCAGGTTCCAGGTTCCATTTTTCAGGTTCCATTTTCTCCTTAGCTTAACTGTTTGTTCTTCCTTTCGGTAGCATGCAGAAGAGAGGGGGGCGGAGTCAGCTGTGGCTCATTTGCATTAAAGAAAGAGGGAACTGTTTTAACTTGTTGAAAATAGCCATGATATGTCCCCTTTAGCATATTCATCTCTTAGACAAGTTAATTCAGAATCAGTTTTTATTTGGAATTAAAACAGGAATATATACTCCCATGTAAACGGGGCTAGTCCATACTGGCCAATGACGATACCTGAGTTTTCGTTACAGTGTATTGACATTTTCCCCATAGTAATAATTAGCGCTGGGACATTATGCTTTTATGGCAATTTGATTCTTTTAGGATTTTATTTGGGTGCCGATCAAATTTAAATTGTGATTTTTTTTTTTTTTTTCCCTTTTTTTTCCTTTGCTTGCCTTTTTAACACCAGACCATGTGAAAAAGCTGAATGATGATGACTAAAGATCATATCAGGAGCCATATTTCCCCCAAAAAATGCACATCATAGGTGAGTCAGTTCAGATTTATTCAGCAGTAATATATTTGAACCAGACTTTAGGAAGTGAACTGCTACATTTATCTGCACACAACGCAAATAGGAACCTTTAAATTAACATACTTGATAATAAAGTCAATGTAAACTCTCATTTCAAAGCCTGGACTGCATGTATAAGAGGCAAACAAATGTACAATATAAAATTTTTTATCCAGTATTTATTTAGCTGTTCCTGTTCTGCATTTACTTCAGGATGATGTCTAAGTGCGCAGTAATGTTTGTGGTGTTTCCACAGTATGCCACATGTGCGTTAGAGTTTACGAAAAGCTTTCCACATGTCCAGCTCTGTTCTTCCCTTCAAAGCAAAAAATCCAAAATGTGACCACACTTTTGACTTAAAATGTGATGGTGGGGTTTTTTCTGCATATTTTTGCAAGTTGTCCACTATTCTGTCTTGACGTTTATCTGGGGTATGACATCATAGATAGTTGAAGAAAAACATTTTGCCCTCTGCTGGAGACAAACAGTAATTTTCTTCCACCTGGCTTAAAATTAATAATTTAAATATGGGGAAAAAAAATCTATTTTTGAACCAAAAAAATCTATTTAAAAATCACAAAACCAAAAATCCAGATACATATGTGACTCAATCCCCCCCCCCCACCCCCCCCCCCCCCCACCCCACCCCTAGTAATAATTAACTTTATTCATCATCAAAACAACAATTTCTTCCTGGATTGATGTCTATTGTTGTTGTTTTTTTGCTGGTCAGTTGTCCTTACAGGCTGCCTCTCCTTCCCTCTCCTCTCGGTTCGCTGTGCCTGATGATAAGACTGCTGCCTTTTCTCAGGCTATCACTTATGAGGCAAAAGGCCACTTGAGGAATGACAGGGCCAACATGACTGACTTTACTCGCTCTTGCCTCTAATTTCTCTCCTTGTGGAAAACTGCTGACATCTCATTAGTACTTGAATATCTTCATTGGGACATTTTCTTTTTGTAGTAGGTTTTTTTTATAATGTGCTGCTCACTCAGCTGGGTGTAGTTGAGATGTTGTTGGGTCAGCTGCTGGTTAACTGGGTTTATTGTCATATTGTAATTACAGTGCTGTGGTTTTGCTTTGGAAACGCGCAGCTCATGAAAATGTTTGTAACAACTTGAAATACAGATGCTTAACCCTTAAATTAGCTGAATCACAAAGAAAAGGCATGAATTGTTGGGACTGTCTCTGTGCCAGCAACTTCCAAATTCGAAATAAAAATGTTGATTGGGTTGTCGCTCAGAACACACAGCTAAAATTAAATTGAGTAGAAACCAATTTAGAGAAAATTATTAGAGGATCATGTTTTTTAATTGTTTTTCTTGAATGGTAGATATTTAGTTTATTTTCTTTTGTGCTTTAAAAGATGCAAGTATAAATGCAAATAAAACTGTGCAAGGGTGGCTAAAACCTTAATATGCTGGTATAGAGGCCTCACTTTATCAACTTAACACTTCAAATTAATACAATGAACCAAAAATAAAGTAAATAAAACATTACAACAAGAACACAAATAAATTTTTTTTTTCCCTATTACTTAAAATGACATGGACAAAAATTAAATGTAGACTTTAAAGAGAAATGGTAAGCAAGGAAACGCAGCAGTCCACCAGGAAAAGTCCCGGTACTCCCAATGACCAGTCCGCCCCTGTTGATGACTTAAAGGTGTCATTCCGCTGAAAACTACTTTTACACGCTCCTTTTTGGGTTCTGATGAGTCGCCCCGAGTTACCAACACATGTTGCGTTTGCTGCGTGGTGTGGCACCTCCACTGGCTGCATTTCCCATTCATAGAAAACAACACAGAGAAACGATTGCCTCAGAAAAAGCCAGTCCTCAATAAATCATGTGGATATTGGCCACGTGGGGTTAAGCCCGTCCCCTATTGCAGTGAATCTGAAGTAGCATTAGCATTATTATCTACAAGAGAAGACGGCTACCACAGTTGCTGCACAAACTTAAAAAAAAAAAAGGCAGAGCAAACTCGTTCATGTGGTCTGTGGAAATCTCATCTCATCATCTGAACCTACTTTATCCTCACTAGGGTCGCAGGGGTCACTGGGGGCCTAATCCAACTACAGTGGGCGAAGGCGGGGTACACTCTGTATGCAGGACTAATTAACCTATCTGTGCATGTGTTTGGATGGTGGGAGGAAACTGGAGTACCTGGAGAAAACCCACGCAGACACTCGGAGAACATGCAAACTCCACACAGAAAGGTCTAGTCTGGGAATCAAACCGGGGTCTTTCTTGTGAGGGGTGAGTGCTAACCACTGCACCCTCTGTGGAAATAAAGCGTCTTTTTTTTTTTCCTTGCACGTTTTCAAAATGAGCAATGGCACGAAACCTAGCTGAATGCTACTCTCAGATGGTAAACACACACAGAGCAAGAGGGGAGGGGGGAGTGTTCCTTCATACATTCATTCTCTGAGCCAATCAGAGACATCTCATCATCGTGTCATTGATATGTATGCGGAAGGACCAGTAAACGCTGTTATTTGACCTAAAGTCATTTTTTTAACTTCCAAAAACAGCTGGAAACAAAGCAATCTGGATGTTTAAAAAAATAGAACCAATGCACACTTCATTCATTAACAAATAACACAGGAATATTAATGAAATAACCATGGTATGACTCCTTTAAACACAAGATGCTACGCTATAATCACGAATTGCAACTGTGTGCGCTGCAGCTAAAAAACAGAATATTAATCGGTGTTTATCGATGTTTAACCAGGGATTTTTACCTTGTATAAATAGAAGTACTTTATTGAAGTCGTACTAAAGTGTCAATACAAAGTAACTGAGTAGTGTAAAGTAGTAAAAATGTAATTGCAGTATTTATTTACAGGAAGTGCATAGTGAAAAACAGAAATGAGATGTGATTATGATTTATTGGACGGCAGACAACGGCAAAGACGGCAGATTAAGTTTTGTTTTGTTTTGTTTTTTTCCCCTGAAAATGCGGGGGACAGATCACAGTCAATCCTAATCTGAGGGGACCCCCCCCCCTACGTACACACCCATCTCCGAACCTATCTGTGCAGGCCCATGGGGCAGTCTAATAACTCAGTGGCTAAGGTCCAGGGTTTGATTCCCCTTCAACTAGGAACATTTGCAGCATGTACTTTCTATACTGCATCTGCTCTCTTTTTAGTTTTAACGAGTAAAGGAATGAACTACAAAAGCACGCAGACACCCCCCCCCCCCCCCCACCACCAAAATGTAATCATTAGTCATTATTAATCATAATCATTAAAATCAGTTTTATTTGAGAAGTTAAGACGGTACAAGATATTCCACATTATACATTCTTACCACAATTTGTATTATTTGTTACATCCTTAATGAATTACAATAGAATTATAGTTCCAAGTAGAAAACCACTCAGAGTGCAGACTCCACCAAGGCAGATCAGCCCCCCCCTTCACTTCTGTGAGCAGTGGTCTGCCCTGACCAGTCAAATAAAACTCACACGTGTGCCCCCCCCCCCCCATACCTCCACTGATCACCACCAAAATGTTATCATATATTCCTTGTGCCAGTATCAACATTTCCTGAAAATTCCAGCCAAATCCATCTGTAACTTTTTGAGTTATTTTGCTAACAGTCCAACAAACAGATAAAACGGCTGGCTAAAAACATGACTGTGCCGTTCCTTGGCAGAGTAAATATCACAGAATATCCAAAGAAACATGTATTTCTTTATAGACATAAATATTCTGTTGTCTCTTCATACATTTTCAAACTACCAATCCTCCTTTCTGATTAACAGGAAGAACACATGTAGTCCAAAACCACCACCTGCCACATGTAAAGAATATTTATCATTACTAGGAAGCTGTGTCTTTGTTATGATCTGTTTCTACTGTCAAACTATAAATCTGGATTCACCCTCTGAGAAAGAAAAGTGACTTCCCAGCAGGGACTGTTACTTCTAAGGAAAGCTGCAAACAGTGTTTCCGTTGCTCTAGCGTCTGCCATGAAAGTGAAATACAGTCGGCATATGCAAAGGCCTTTTCTTCTGTATTGCACCTCTTTTTTCTTTCTTTTTTTAAACACGACAATATCCATATTCTGTGTCCCTCTTAACTGCAAACCCTGGAATTAGAGGTTTGCATTGGCATTGTTATACGTTTCCTAAAGTTGGCAAATGGATGCGCTATTTGATTGAGTCAGAATTTACTGTGTGCGATTTTTCTTTTTCTGACCCACAATAATGAAAGCCTGGAGAAAATGGACGATTGCACTGAGAAGAGTCTGCCGTATGTTGGACGAGGGGGAAAACGCGTTGGCATGAAGCCCACAGCCCACTGGATTAGGATTCAAAGGCGTTTATTTTTGGTTTGATGTTCAGGTGCTTGGGGGGGCCAAGGCAGAAAGCCCTTATAAAGAGGTGCTCTTGGGAAGGGTGGAAACTGGGTTATCAGCTCCACTGTCGCTCCTCGATGGGGCCAGCTCGTTTGCATCTAGTCAACACTTTCTTTCCTTTCCTGTGGCACAGACCTGACCCCGGCTTCTAAGACGACCATTGGCTCCCCGAGCAATACGAACACACACAGTGGTTTTTTTGTTTTGTTTTTTTTTAAACTGTTTTCCATATTTTATACCCATCAGCTACTTTTATACCACATCGCTGAACACAGTTTTTGATCAGGTTTGGTCATTAAAGGGAAATGTCGCATGAAAAATGATGAGCTGCAAGAATAGAGCAATGTTAAGTACTTTAACAATATAATAGTCAGAGGTGGTAAAAGTATTCCCAATCTGTACTCGAGTAAGGGTACCTGTCGTGTGAAAAAATAATCTGGTAAAAGTAAAAGTACCGAATCAACTCCTTTACTGAAGTAAAAGTAAAAAAGTACAACTTCTCAATTGTAATTGAGTAAAAAGTAAAGCTGTATTTTTATTTATTTATTTATTTTAGCATGGATGAAATACTTATTTAACCAGTAAAGTTTCAAAAGTATCCAAAAATAAAGCCCTTAAAAGTGAATTACTGTATAGAAAGTGTGTTTTATCAGGTCACGGTACTCAGTTTTGTGGATAAGGACAGGAAATTTAGGAAAAATGGGGAGAAATCATCATTATAGATTTAAAAGTCATAAATATGAGAGAAAAATGCATAATTATGATAAAAACTCAGAATTGTGAGATTAAAAAAAATCTCAGTTATGAGATAAATGCATAATTAGGAGGAAAAAGAGCAGAAATTATGAGCTAAAATGGCAACATTTATATAAGAAGTCATAATTGTTTTATATATATATATATATATATATCCCTCTGAAGTGTTCGTGTTTTAGCATTTTAGAATTGTGTCTAGTTTGAAAAAGTAAAGAGAATATTCTGAAAATGTAAGGAGTGTAAAGTACAGATATTTATATAAAATGTAGGGGTAAAAGGTTGCTAGAAAAATAATCAAGTCAAGTATAAATGCCTAAAACAATCACAGTTTAAAGTACTTTTCCGTAGTTACTTCCCACCTCTGATAATAATGACATATCGGTTTTAATGTGAATGAGAAAAGATCAACACTTTCAGTTTCATGTCAGTCCTCTTATTATATGCACATTGTAATTCTCATCATTAAAGGTATGCAAAGTTAATTAATCTTAACTAACATACAGGTCTATACAATTTTCATTCATATTATACGACACTGAATGTATTTTGTAAAAGGCGATTACTACATCTTTCCATTTTGATTCCTTTTTTTTTTTTTAAACTCCACTCTCTTTTTAGAAGGAATGTTTTCCCAGACTCTCTTTTCACCCTCTATGACCACTTCATCTCTTTGTGGTTACACACTTCATTTGTCTTCCCCACCCCCCCAGGATCAGAGGATCACAGAAAATCAAAATAATCACTGGACATTGAAGTAGGAGAGCACTACAGACACAACCTTGGATAACAAGATGACACCGACTGTTAAGGATGTTCTGCACAGAAAACAAAAACTACATGTGAACATTTTTATTTCAATCTGCAAAGTTGTAATGCACTAACTTTAACAATACTTATGTATATTTATGGTATTTATATTGACATTTCCAAAGTAGTTGTAAGCAGTTAATTTATAAATCATAAAAACAAATGCTTCTAAATATCAGCACATTTCTATGCACTATATTTCTAAATTATTTTCACCTTACTTGTCAAAAAAAAGTACTAATTAAGTGTTTAAAAGTACTCCGTAAGTTCACACGTCATATAAAACATTTGGTTATTAATGTAACCTTGCCATTTAGACTTTTATTATTATGTATACTTTGGTGTTATGATAATTGTCCTGTCATTTAAAAAATCTCAGCTCAGACACAAATCTAATTTGAAGGTTTTCTCGTCTTCCTGCATTTCAATTGGATGCCAAAAGATGGCGCTGTAGTCATTGGTCAGAGTCAGACAGTCAGTTGAAGGCTGCTGAGCCCGTCTGGGCCTGGTATCATAGTTTGAGTTCAGTTTGTTTGTTCTGGATTTAAATGATTTTTCAGTGTCTCATCCAGAAAGACTGTCCAGTGCAGTTCACCATGACTGCAGTTCACCATGACTGCAGTTCACCATGACTGCAGTTCACCATGACTGCAGTTCACTTGACGTTGACAGTAAAGCATTCGTGAGAAGTAGACACAGTACTGCTGAGTTTATTAGTCCTGTTTGCATGGGAAATTTTATTCCTGTTTAATTCAGAATAAAAGTTAATTCTTCAAGATGAACCATGTAAATGCCTAATTCCAGTTGAAAATGATAATTGCAAATTAAACTTAATTCTAAATAAAGTCAACGGTTTCTTCTGATTTTTTTTAAAATTCCAAATTCGATAATTCCTCTGCCATGTAATCAGTTAATTTAACATTATTCCTGTCATTCTGCACATGCTCCTGGTCTCATTATGATGACGCACATGTTTCACGTTGATGTCAATTCCTATGGTTGATTCAGTCGAGCTGCTGCTTCATAATTATCAGAAAAATAAATCCAAAAATTGCATGTAGTATCTGGTCTAACATGTTGATAGTTGAAAAAATGCAAAACAGGAAGTGGACACGATTGTTTCCTTCCAGTAGACATGCAGACGTTAGGCGGCTGTTCTGTCCAATCTGAACCCTGTTGAGCCACATTTTGTAGTAATTGTAAAAAATTTTATAACTTTTTCATTTCATTTTGTTATCTACCTCAACGCATATTGTAATAAATTTTGCCGCATTATGTTATGTTTTACATTTTGCAGCAGCAGGGCGCTTTGGTGGTGTGGCATTAAAACTCAAGGAACTGTTTTGGGAAACATTCCAAGTGGTTTATGGCTCAGCTGGTAATTAGACATATAAGACATGGACAATTTGAAATTCTCAATATATTCTGGAAATAGAAATGCGGCAAAATGTATTACAACCTGCGTTGGGGCAGTTTCTTACAAAATGCGGCTTTATTACAAAATGAAATGAAAAAGTTATTACATTTTCGACATTTATTACAAACTGCAGCTCAAAAAACCCTCTGTATGTTCAGTCCAATTAACTAGAGTAGAATACACCCGTTTTCCATGTAAACCTTTATTCAGAATTAACATGTCCATGTAAACAAGAAATGGCTTTAATTCAGAATTATTTTATTCAGAATAAATAATTTGGAATTAAGAACTATGTAAACGTAGCAGAGGTTTTACATACACACACAAATAAATTATTTATATATATATATATATATATATATATATATATATATATATATATATATATATATATATATATATATATATATACAGTATGTCAAGCCAGGTGCAGAGCGAACAGGTTATATACTTGACATCTGCTGTGTTGAGTAATATTGAATGACCTACAATTACAGTTACGGTGACTGGAGACAGGGGGATGAAGTGTATCATAACCTTTTCCATAAGGAGAATTTGGGGGTTGTAATTGGCTGAGGACCAAAAATCTGTCTTCCTGCTTCCCCCTTATTTTTCCATCCTTCCCCCTCACACCAGACCCTGGATGGCACGCAAGGCCCTGACCACCGGTGCAGCGTGGCGCCAAGGGGGTACAAAGCATGTGTATGTATGGGTCAGTCCGTTTTGGACAGCAAAGACCCCGGATATGTTGTGCAAGTGTTCTGTGGACAGGGGCCAGACAAGATGTGACCTTTGAGAGGAAGCTCAGCCAGCCTTATAGGCCCAGTGGATATCAATCAACACCCTCTGTCCCACTCCCCAAATAACCACTTCAAACACACAGAAGGATTAGGACGACCACTTTGTCATTTTATTTTTCTTTAATATAAATTAACTGCAGATATCAGTCTGTAGAAACCAAAGAGTTTCACACTAACAATATAAATGAGTTAATTTATTGGACGAGTTGCTCTGTCTGCATCTGGACACTTTTGATATTAATACACTTGTAGGTGTGTCACAATGTGTTTTACAGAATAACAAAATGACCTATTGTTTTCAACATGGATAAATAATGTGAGCTATAGGGTATGAAATATAGTCACCAACTGACAAATACAATAGAAATGATTCAAAAGCAGCTCTACAACAAAAACAAAGTGACATTTTCCATTGACACATCACTGTGTCTAAAATCTACCTTTTCATACTTTTCATTGTGTTGCATTGGGTCTTATGTTTCTTTTTGTAAATTTTGTTTTTTTATGACTAAAACACATTTTAGAAGGGTTTGGTGAAGTAAACTTTTACAAAAACAACCGAATGCTTATCTTCTGTTTTTAAAAAAGTAGTTCACATATCACATTAATATGTATTTTACCCTCTTTGTTGGCGAGACCCATTTCGGGTGTCATCCCTGAATTTAGGAAAGTATTTTTGTACCACTGCTGCTTATTTTTTGGTAGTATAGAGAACTTTTATGTTTGTTAATGTACATTTTAACAATGTAGAAACTACAAGGACAAGAAATTCTTCTTATGAGTATGACTATGGAGCCACAATGGATAATATAATAAGATTAAAATAAGTGAATAAACGAACAGAACAAATGGAAACTGTATATTTGAATACAGGAGAATTAATGATACCTTTTGTTCTGTTAATGTTAAATTACATAGTTATCTGTGATGCAGCAGTATTGGTTATTCTGATCTGATTTGCACCAGTCACCTGTATTTGTTGGACGTGATAATTTATTAGTCTTTTAAACACGAGGGCTGCACGATATATCGAAAAAAAATGACATTGGCATTTTTAAACCCTGCAATATCAAAACATACTCGGGAGTAAATAACAGCAGTGTGGTGCAGAAAATATGTTTCAGAGTCATCATTCTTGTAGGAAAAATAATTAAATAAAATTAATATTTGAAATAAATACATAAAAAAACCCACAAATAAATAATAATGCCTACACAATAAATGTATAAAAATGAATATATTTTTAAAATAAAATTACATAAATTAAAAAGTTATCAGTAAAATAAATAAAAATAATTGACCTGGACCTGCGATGGGACTATTGCGCACATCTAGACTACGATGTTAATGCTCAAATAATATATTGCGCAGCTCTAAACATCACTGTAATTTAGTGGGAGGACTTTGATTCCCTCCCAACTCAAAGTAACAGCAGATCAAAGCTCTGGCTTCATTCTCCTCCTCTGCAGGCTGTCCAGAGTCTAACCTGTGCTCCGGACAAGTGACCAACAGGTCAACACTTCAGTTCCGATGAGGGTAGGGGCCACGGTCTGACTCTGGACTGATGCCACTGTGTTGTAACGTGTCTTAGATTGTCCAATTCCTGGTTAAGCAGTCAAAGGGATTTCTGATCTTTTATTCAGAGGAGCTGTAGCAACTGATAATAATTAGATGATGGATTTATGATGATTTATGATGGACACATTTATAGTTTTGAGACAATATTTTATGCAAAGTTTTAGTGTCTGGATTGTATCATGTTCACTTTTACTGGTCCGTGTAAACAGTAATCATATCTTTGCTCAAGTCAAAATTAAAAGTATTGCAAATATTTTTTCCCTGTATTGTCATCTTCTTTTTTTTTTCTTTTTTTTTTCTGTGGCAACTAACATACATCTGGATGTAATAAAAGTTCACTCTTCAAGTTTGCCACAGAGCTATTTTGACTAAGTGTTGCTATGTGCCGTAACTAAAAATCTTTTTAATCGACCGGTCCGATTCTTACTCAAAACACTTGACATCATTTTCTGCTGTTTTGCTGCATTTTTGCATCACAGAATATCAAAGAAACACCAAGTGGGTTCAACGAGCTAAAGATGTGGGAAAAAAAGGGGTAAGAGTTAATAGATATACGCATGTCTTAGTGTAGTCTGTGTCTGGAAAAAAGGTCTAAAGGTGCTAATTAACAAAGCTGTCAGTGGTTCCTTGAAGTGAAGTGAACTTGCCGATAAGCAGAGTGGCTGGTAAAGGAAGAGTGACGGGGCCCCTAAGCCATCTGGACCTTGTTCTCCTAGAGAGGGACTGTGGCACAAACCTGGCCATCAAACTTAAAATGCACAGAGGGATATGCAAGAGAAATGTATTTTTGTGTTAATAAATAAGGCAACTGTTGGACTTTACTTGTGGATGTAGGCTTACTCTAAGTTTCCAACACAAAAACTACAAGATGCCCCCTTTTAACGTCACACTTTTGTGGTTTATATGAATCTAACCCTATAATATTAATCTTAGTTAGGTAGCTTAAACAGAAAGTAGATGATATTCTCTTTCAAATGAAATCAGGGGTGTTAAAGTCATTTTAGTTCAGTTCCACATTCAGCCCAATATGATCTGAAAAGGACCAGACCAGTAAAATAATAATAGTGAAAAGGGTAAAATGACTTTATGATAATGTTTACATTTATAAAGTTTCCCTCAAAATGTGAATCTTGACACATCTTCACAAAAATAAGTGTAATTTTAACAATTTCCTGCCTCAGTCTATCAGTTTGTCATTTTCACATGTGCAGAACAACTTATCTTTCAATTACAAATACACAAAACATTTAGTAACAGACAGAATATGGGTAAATGACACTTACTTCTCTTCAGATATTTCAGGTGGTTCATATTTGTTCAGGTATTTATTCAGATTTTTGCAAAAAGATGGTTTGTTAGTATAAGGATTTTCATGTGATTTGACTTTTTTATGTAAAAATGTGCAGTTTTCATTATTTATAGGTAATTTTGATCATATTTTACTGCTCTGAACCAAATGAGATCTAATAATTCTGTATATAGAACCTGAATTATAATCATTTGTACACTGTTAATATCTTAATTGTTATGTTATTCATCCTCCGGGGCAGATTGGACCCTCTGGCGGGCCAGATTTGGTCCTTGGGCCTTATGTTTGACACCTGTGAATTAAGTCTAATATATATGTACATGTGCAGAACAACTTATCTTTCAATTACAAATACACAAAACATTTAGTAACAGACAGAATATGGGTAAATTACACTTAATTCTCTTCAGATATTTCAGGTTTTTCATATTTTTTCAGGTATTCAGATTTTTGGAAAAGGATAGTTTATTAATATAAAGATTTTCGTGTATTTTGACTTTTTTTACATAAAAATGTGCAGTTTTCATTATTTATAGGTAATTATGATCATATTTTACTGCTCTGAACCAAATTAGATCTAATAATTCTGTATATAGAACCTAAATTATAATCATTTTTACACTGTTAATATCTTAATTGTTATGTTATTCATCCTCTGGGGCAGATTGGACCCTCTGGCGGGACGGATTTGGCCCCCAGACACCTGTGAATTAAGTCTAAAATATACATATTTGGTCCTTTTTTTTTTTTTTTTTTTTTAAATAACTTTTCTTACCCTAAACTTAACCCAAACCCTATCACACAGCGCTAATAACGTGCTGGATGTTAAGAAATTAGACACAGCACAAATGTAACCTTAACCTCACCCACAACCTAAAATGAGTTGATGTATTAAACGAGTAATCCAGTTGTCAACGTTGATATAATATTTGCATTGCGTTTCAAGTCTGTTAATAAAACAAGCAAAAAAGATGTGCCTAAAATAATATTTGCTGATGGTATTACTAGTCATGGTTCTGTAATGGCTTTTCTTCCTCTGTCTTTCTCAGCCAGAGATGCTGAAGTGCAATCCTGTGACTCTGGAGGGCCAGCGGAGCTCATCTCCTGCAGGTAATCAACCATCATTCTTTCATGAGGCCGTGAGTGTTCAGGAGAGACTCGGCAATCTCCCCTGCTGCTTCTGCCAGCAATACATCCTGCTACACGTTGGGGAACATGACAACTGCACTCCCTCCCAACTCATTGCACCTGAACACACTCCTCTATCTCATGACATGATAGGCCAATCACATCTCTCACTGCTCTGGCTCGGCTTCAAGAGGGCTTGAGGTAGAAATAGTGATAGATTAATAATTTCTATCAAAGTGCACCTCAGACATAAGCATCATCTTAAATCTTTTGCATGTTTTTTTTTTTTTTTTTTATTCCCCCCCCCCCATTCAAATGATTGTAACTGTGTTATTTGAACCCTAACTGTGGGGTAATTAAGGGGTAATTTATAATAGCAGCTTGTGCTTCAAAGTCTCAAAGTGAATTTATGCTTATTTTGTTGAGGTTCACACAAGTGGTATGAATGGGATTGACCTGTTCTGGTGGGTGACTTTGCCAAAAAGCCATGTCACTATTTTAGAATGAAATGGTTTTATTTCACATCATTTAATAAAGCTGTGTCATCACATGCCACTAAAGCACAAAACGGGATGAACCATTTTAATTTTTCACTGTACATAAAAATGAACAGGGAATAAACAGTTAACTATTATATATAAAAAACGTTAATGGGTAACACTTTATAATACCCTTATACACACATTCCACTACGTGTTAACCATGTGTAAATCATCATGTATTAACCATTTGTTATAGATTTGTTAATGCGTATTAATGTATTGCTTATACACAATTAATCATAAAGCATTTGTTCACACGGTGACAAACGGTTTGTTCATAGAAAAGAATAAACGCTTTGTTTATAATAAATTATGTATGAATAAACATTAACAAATGGGTAATAAATGGTTAATAGATAATGAACAAATATTTATAAATGGTTAATACAAAGTGAATTGTATGTAGGTATTATAAAGTGTTAACTAATAATGCATTAAAATGACTTCATCATAAACGCCAACATACATATTTTAAAGTCAGTTTTAATAATTTATTAACACACTGCAGAAAGCTACAATTCATACTTTCTGAAGTTATTTTACATTTTTATTAAGTACCTCTAATTACATGATTAGTCACAGACATTGTATTGAATTTACCTCTCATAAAGAGGGGGCAAAAGCCACTATCAAAAAATGTATTACAGTTGCAATTCATGCACCATTTACTCAGTGTTTTTTCAGCATTAAATGTATTAACAAGATCTGAACACTTTGTGTGAAGGAGACTCTGTGTTTTACCACTAAATGTGATGTGAACGTGACAAAAATTAAAATGTTTTGGATGATTTTTTTCTTTAGTTACCTGTCAGATGGGCTCTTTATTATATTTAGATTTTGGCTGATGTGTCTTAAACATGTTTGGAAGTTGTTTTAACCGTGTCGTTATGTACATATGTCAGCAACAGGGGTAATATATATTTAGGTCTGGGTGTATTTCAGTGCTTTTAAAATAATCTAACATCTATGACCGTCATTGTACATTACTTCTAAAACCATTATTAATTATTCATGCCATTTTTTAGGAGAATAGTGTTATTCACCCTCAGCAAATTATGGTTCCAAAAGGATAATGTCTGCTTCATTTAAAAAAAAAAAAAATGCATTTACACTCTCAAAACATTGATTCTATATTTTGTTTTTTTAAAGTTTGTTTTACTTGTTTTATGGAGTAGACACCAATTTTGTGCATCACTCTGCATCTTTTGTTTTAGTTTAGGATGGAAATACCATAAATTTTTTGTAAAACAATGGTTCAATGTTACTTTTTTACATGGAGACCAAACATTTTGTCCCAGATTCTTAGAAACTGTCAGAACATTTACTTTAAAACTACTGGTGAATGAACAGCAAACCGTGGATTCCAGTTATTCTAACCCTTTGATGCATATACTGGTCACTACAGTGGACAGTTACTCCACAGATTTTCTCTTATGCATGCATGAGTTTTGTGGGTTAATGCATCATCCAATACACTGTAAATACACTGTCATACCGTTACTGGTACTGTGCTTTTCCTAATGGACAAAATTATCTTTTTATCTCCATGAACTAATAAATAAAGTAATAACTAATATTAGAGTTTGTTAAAATGTGAGAAAACATCAAATTAACTGAATTATTTTTTTGTTTTTGAATTCACTTTCTGATGTTGGATTTTAAATAAATGTTTCTTTGTAAATTCTTGACTAAGGTTCTTGTAATTGATGCACCAAAAGTTTAATACATCTTATTACCACAGTATATCCCAGCTGTAATAGCAGTAGCACAATGGTAGACTGTCATCTCTCACTAACCATTAACAAACTGCTGCTGTAAAATGACCTACTGTCTGAAAATGTGCCATTTTAAAACATGCATGTTATTCAATGAACGGTACAGATCTCTCCACGCCAAAAAACCTTTGCTTCCACCATTTCATTTCCAAATTGACAGGTTCACTTAACATTCAGAGGGTTAGGGTCAGTATTTAGAATGCTTCTGACTGAAATATACACAACTGATCCAGATAAAAGTCACACAAATATACTCTTACACCTTGGGAAGAATATATTATATGAGGATATGGGATTGGAAATGTATGAAATATACCAAAGCAATGGATTAAAACACTTAACATGATGCATGTCATACATTTGCCAGTACAATAACTTCTAGAGAATAATTTGTATTTTATTTTTTTTAATTTTATTTATTCATTCTAGTCTCCATGTTTGGAAAGGAATAGGATGAATAAAAACTTATACCCGCCCCCTTCTTACATCATCCACTATTACCAAAAAAAATCATTTCTGAAACCTTTTCAATCTCAACACCATTAATAGACAATGAAACATGTTCCTCCTTTTTTCTATTTGTAAACACCATGAACTCAGCTTTATTCCAGTTCACAGATCATTTATTTGTATCAAACCATTTTTATGAGTTTAACCATCTCATTCTCTACTCTCTGCACTGTTTTTTAAATCATCTCCTGAACTTAAAAAAACTTGTATCATCAGCGAACAAAATAAACTAGATTACCTTTGATATATCGCGTATATAATTGTATAAAATGAGTAATTTTGGCCATAAAATCGAGCCTTGTGGAACTCCACATTCCATTTTAAACAACTGTTTTCCCAGCAAACTTTACATACTGTTGTCTGTTGTTTAAATAACTTACTAACCGATCTAAAACAAACCCTCTCAAACTATATGGAAATAATTTTTAGATTGTGGCCTAACATCAAATGCTTTCTTTAAATCAATGAAAACTCCTATTGTGTGTTGTTTATATGATGCTACACTGATATTTGTGTGTGTGTGTGTGTGTGTGTGTGTGTTTTGTGGGGAACACAAATCAAATGAATGGCTTTCAGGATACCAATCTATCCATCATATTGCATGTAGGGAAAGTATAAAGTGCTTTATGTTCATAAATGTATCAGAACGTACTGTATATCTTGATCATGTGCGTTAGTTACTATTGAATGTCTTCCGTCTTCTCGTGTTGGCAAATGTTTCCATACATGAAAATGTATTTGCTATGGTTAGATGCGTAAAAGCCAACAGCATATGCAACAGTGTGTGGACACTACTTAAGGCTTTTTATTTATGTGTTTCAAGATGTTCAAGTACAGAGTTGTAGTCTTGATACTTAGTGTGTGTAAAAACCTCTTTTTCACTGACTAGATCTAAAAATCATTGTATGTTTTTTTTTTTTTTTTTTTCTCTCTTTATTAGCATGTGCTCATGCATGTGTGTTTGTCTTTACGGTCCCATCATCGGCACGCTTGTGTTCGTGAGACATCGTATTATCAGTGTGGTTCACTGGTTCAACGAAAAACAGTCCAAATGATATCCAGAGCCCAGACATCAAACACCAGAGGCCTGTTGAGTTATGGCGCATCGATCGACTGCAAGAACAAAGGCGGTGATGGTTAAGGGGATGGAAATCGCGGAAGAAAGAGATAGATGAAGCAGACAGAAGACAAGCAGCCTGGGGTCTGCAGCAAATTCTGTTTGGGGTCTGAGGCTCTGGGCTTCATGTCAGTCAGGATCTGGGGGAAATGTTGCTCCCTTGAGAGAAAGAATGGAGTGGAGAAAAAAAGAGAGAGGGATGCAAGGGGATGTGTGGGGCATTAAGTGTCTGGATGAAGGGTGACATTAACCAGGTGCCCTCCTGGTTCAGCTGTCAATCCACTGCTCTCCCTTCTGCTCTGCTAAAGTAGATCTCTGGGAATAGTTATTTAAAATGACGACAACAATCGAAAAATCTACGCCACCATCAAAATAAATTTAAAAAATCCATAATAAACTAAACGATCCAAAGTCAGGTGCTGTTTTGTTGTATCCATGGCTGGTGGGTTTCTGTCTGTGTGTCACTTCTGCATGGGCACATGTCTGAATAGTGATGAATAACCAGACCCTCCTTGGTTATCTCGACTTCCTTTAGAGTTTCAGCCAGAGCCAGATGTAGCTATTCATCTTAATTTTTCCTCTCATTTAGTCGAGATTCCATTGGAGGCCTCTTCACTTTTCATTACATTAGAATGATACATCTCTTTTTTTCCCTCCCCCTATTTTAAATCGGAAAACAATCTAGATGTGTTGAGTTCATGGCTGCTCATAATCACATATAAAATAGCCAGTTTAGTTGAAGAAGTCGGTATAGTCAGTGTTGGCTGTGACCTGAAATAATCACTGTATGACAAAAGATGTGTGGCCCCCGTAAGCTTCCTCTCATGTGCAAAACAGGTTTCATTTCGTGTAGTCCTAATCATGCTAATGCATCAGAGATGTACTTGAATAAAGAGCATTTCAAACATGGACCGTATGAGGGTGAAATCAAAGGAGGTACTCTTCACACCAGTGTAAATGTCATGTTAGATTATAACTCAGAAAATCAAATATTTACAACAGTTCACATTGTACTGTATGCATCTGTAGTTGACAAAATTTAAAATTGCAGTATGTTCGCGGCAAAACTAGTGAATAGCTTAAACTATTTAGGTAAAGTTTTCTGTATTTGTTGCCGATAAATCACATGAACAGAAAAAATTAAATTTGTCACCCAAATAACCACAACATATATTTTCAGACACGGCCTCTGATCCAGCAAGATGTGATTAATTCATGTCTTGTGCCAGCAGACTGACAGCATGCACACATGTGTGTTTACAATTAACACATTTTAAACAGTGTCATCGTCAGTGATGACAGACCACAAACCGAGAAGCTCCTGTCAAACTGTGGGAAGGAACAGCATGCTGGGCTTTTTCTGTGTGACAGAATGACCTATCCACTTAAATTAAAGAGTGGGGGAAACCACTTGCGTGAGCAGTGTCATCATGTGAGTTTCCTTGTCTTAATAATCTTAAGAGAAAGGACTTGGCTTACAAGCGTAATTGGTACTTCAGTCTGCTTTGATGGCAATAAAAAACAAAACGGTTGCACTTGTTGCGATGCAGATTAAAAAATGGCTTCCAATAGTGAGTTAAACATTGTGAATATTTTGATCAGATTGATCAGGTAGAGATGAACGATATGACCTCATCCATGCAACTTGCGTTTTTATGGTGTTTTCAGTTTATTTTGTACATGTTCTTAGTTATAATGGTGACAAAATGCATTGTATTAATGTTTTAACATACTCTTAATTTTGCTTATTTAATTTTCTGAAATTGTTGCCATGTTTTAGCAGACGAGTTTAAAAACTAAAATAACTGTCTGGGTTCTTCTTCTTATACTTTGACATAAGTCAGACTATTAGCTTGAAATAAATAACTTTGATATTTACTGTAATAATGATCAATATGGACTCAAAATGATAGATTTTTATCATAATAGCATTTCTGGTCATATTTCCAATTCTACATATCATGGATATTTTTCTTGGCTTTTCCACATTTTAAAATGCCCAACATACTGGATCATTATCAATCACTATAGTAACAGAGAGCTTTGTAGACACCGGCAGAGGTGTGTTGAGACGGCAATAATGAACCAGGAAAGTACTGTGATAAAGAAAACAGCCCCGTGTGTGGAGCGAATATATGCACATGGCATGCAATTCTTGCAAAGGCACATGGCTGCAGCATATGTATGTGCACAGTAACTGCCATATTGTGTGACAGTAATTGATAATAAACAGGTCTCATGGCAGAAATTTTATAGCTTTTCCACTCTTGTTAATTTGGACAAAAAATGCACGGGTTGTTTCCTCTTCCACATTTACGTAAGTCTTGCACTGACTGCCTCCATGAACATATGTACCTTTGTTTTGGGCACTGGTGACCAGCCTGCTTGAAAAGGACTGTGTCAACACCAGAGACGGAAATCAGGTGGCTGCTGTGTCAGGCCCAACACTGGACAGTGTGTTCGATTAAGGATGGCTGAGGTCCCACATGTTAGTGGCAGTTTTGTCTGACAGCACGTTATTGATGTTGGGTATTTTATGACGGAGTTCATATATGTTTTTAGTTCCAGACAAAAATGGTGAATTGGTATCTACTCATGACCCAAATCTACAAAAAATAATTTTTATGTTATAATTGCATTTTATTTATTTTTTTACTTTTTTACTCCTTTAATTTTAAAGTGAAGGGGAAAAGAAGAAAACATTGTTACTTATTAAATTCAGGTTACATTTCAGAGGCTCACGTCAGTGTCATTTTGTCATAATATAATAGTGATGCCTTTTATTTCTTTAAATAACTTTATATTTTAATGTGTCCCTTAAGTCTCCATACGTAGGAAAAATAATATAACATAATGTATATGATATATATAATGATTCTTGACATAAACTATTTTGATTTTTTTTAATACTGATCCAGCCATCAGGATAATTTTAATTCATTGCTCTTTATTCAAATGCATTCTTTGGGTTATCTGAAATATATATTAAAAAAACCACATGTTAGACCCATGTACTGTATGTATGGAATGTATTATGTCTTCTATGTATGGAGAGTTATAGGACTTTTCAGTTTTAGATAATTTTTAAGTTACTGGCCAGATTAATAGCATAATCCTGCATCAAATCATACACTTAAGTCACTTATATGTTTTATGTAAAAGTTAAACCAAAAATTAAATGTAATGAAGAAGTATAATTTACACGTATATCACATTTTATGTATTATTATATTTGAGTGAATGTACTGTTACATTCCAGTGGTGGAATGAAGAAAATTAAATATATGATAGCATAGTTATGTATTCTACTCTGTTAGTTCTTGATCCAGTGACCAAGTGTCCAGCCCCCATTTTCCAGCCTGTCCTCAAAGTTTGCAAAAGGCAGTTTTTCGATAACCTATCGAACACCTATTTATAAGTAGAAATTTCAGATGCTCCAAGCTATTGTCAACATTAGGAAAACGATCTTTGAGACACTCTGAAAGATAATATGTTTAATTGAAGATTCGAGAACTGCCCTACTCCATGCAAAGAGACAACTGAGTTTTGTATAGTTTCAGTTAAGCATGTAACACTCATTATAATACTTTGGAGCTTGAGTGAGTTGAGTTGCATGCATGAGTAAATCCTAACAATTCAGTCCATCCATACGCATTTTCACTTATTGGTTCTAGATGGTAAACATTAACGGTGAGATATAAAGTCCAGTACATTACAAACCATTTACATATGGGGGGGTCAGGGGGCTGGGGTCCCCAGCTATTTTGTGTGAAATCAACCATCCAGATTAGAAGTACTAACCTAGTCCTTTCTGTGGGGGATAGAGGTTGACCAGCGGTGAGCGGGCCAACAAGAGGGAGGGAGGGCTGTGAGCAAATTCTTGTCCAAACATTCTGCATGCGGATTTATATTCATTGCACCCCTGCTGTTATTGATATCATTACGCAGGGTGCACATGCTGCGAGGACGGGGCTGGGACTGGCAACAGGGAGGTCATGGAGCTGCAGGCCCTAACGAGAAGTGACACTGGCTCCAGGTCGGCCAAGCATCCACCGGATTTCAATGGGAGCCGCACTTTCCCAGTCAGCGCATTAGATCAAAGATCATTACCTGCTAATAAAAACACATGAACACGAAGGGGCTTCCCTTCTTCTAACCCCCCCACCCACCCAAATCTCTCTGCTGAGGTTTTGGAGGAAATAGAATGGAAGACAAATGATGAGACAGAACTGGCTACTGGACTGGATGGACCTCCACGGCTCCACTAAAATGGAAGATCCTCTCATAATTGAGCTCATTGTGGCACCTCGGCTGTGCCTGCAGCTTAGCCTAGCACATTAAGGAGCTGTTTACATGAGGACGATTGCGGCTAAAAATGACAATATATTTTATCAGAAGTGCCTTTTGTTTACATGAGAATTTAGTTTTTACAGGTTGAAGACACAAAAATGTGAAGACTCATTCCAGAGTGGAAATCTTGAAAACCATCCGGTGTTGAGTTTCCACCTCACGGTTGAAAAGGCAAACATATTGCTGTTACACATACGTGTTGACAAGGCAGCGTTCTATCACAGCACCATCTACAGTCTGGCGTGCATATCCAATCCAATTCCACAAACTCTCGCGTCCCCGTATGCACAGAGTTTTGTTGATGATAATGCTTGTGTTAGTGGATAAAAAGGTTGGGACCAGGCGCCAGTTGTGCGTCTTCTAATTCAATCACCTCCATATAAATGTAGCCTAAGACGGCAATAAAATTCTGGCTGTGTTGATTAAGACCGATCCATATTTGTGATTCATTGGACACATTTGTGAATTCTTACAAAACCTTGCATTTCACTTCACGTATGAATGCCTATTTGTGAAGATGTTAAGATGACTTTTTGGCAGACACTTGATATTTCAGTAGATGTACACCTTCAGTGTCACTGGAGTTATTTGTAGTGATAATGAGAGAGTGTGTGTGTGTGGGGGGGGTTGTTGTGTATCCACCTCTAGTCCTTCAGTCTATCTGTCTGCAGTTGTGGCTGATCACCTCTTTAACAGAAGACAAGGTCACAGGAATCTTGTAAAGATAGGGACATGGTGTGTTGCTCCTGCTTCATGACAGAGCCATGAAACCTGGTTCACATGCAGATAAGTTAGATATTTGGCAAACATGGTTAAAAATTAATACAATTGCCTTTCAATTAAAATGAAATGGATTAATTATTATTATTATTATTATTGTGGCTGGTGGTCTGACAAATTATACTCTTTGAGGATGCAAGGTTCTTCTAAGACAGGGGTGTCAAACTTAATTTAGTTCAGTTCCACATACAGCCCAATATGATCTGAAAAGGGCCAGACCAGTAAAGTGACAGTGAAAAGAATAACATTACATTATGATCATTTTTACATCTGTTTCCCTAAAAATGTGATTTTTTTTTTTGTCTTAAAGAAAACAAGTGTAACTTTAACCATTTCCTGCCTCAGTCTATTAGTTTGTCATTTGCACATGTGCAGAACAAGTTAGATTTCAATTATAAATTCACAAAACATTTAGTAACAAGCAGAATATTTGTAAAATGACACTATTCTTCAGATATTTAAGATGGTTCATATTTATTCAGATATTCAGGTTTTGGCAAAAGGATAGTTTGTCAATATAAAGGTTTTGTTTTTTTTTACATTATATGCACTTTTCATTATTTATAGGTAATTCTGATCATATTTTATTGCTCTGAAACAATTTAGATCTAATTATTCTGTATGTAAAATCTGAATTAAAATCATTTTTACACTGTTAATAAATTTGTTTTTAAATTGTCCTAGATTGGACCCTTTAACGGGCCGGATTTGGCCCCCGGACCTTACGTTTTAACACCTGTGCTCTAAAATATTTGTGGTATTGATGTTGTGTTGTCAGCTGAAGGATCTCAGTAGAATTGGGATAAAGGGATAGCAGAAGTATGTCGCCTTGGAGTGGAGGTTGGGTTCTTGAAATGTTGAACCCCCCTGCCTAACATGGGACCCAGGGAGAGCAAGAGACACAGAACGAGGAGGAGGAGGAGGGGGTGGGGGGGGTTGCAGAGGGTATTTTGCTTCTGTACTGAAGGCTCCATGGCCCATTAATCGTTTGTTTGAGTTTCCGCCCCGGTGAGCATGTCATGTCTCCATTAGAGAGGGTTTGTTTCTTCTTCCTGTCCGCCTCTTGGCAGCAGGGGGCTCTCACACATCTCATTTGGCCGTGCACTGCTGTCTGGTGCCAGGCAGACTGTCCTGTGTGTCTGTCTGTCTGTCTGTGTGTGTGTTTGTGTGCGTGTGTGTACACATGTGTATGGTGAATTTCATGTTTTTCGGCTGCTCATCTCTTAATTGAGTTAGTAGGGTGCTGATTCCAATGTGATCTGGTGTTCAAACCAAATCCCTTCTAAAGACTCTTGTCTGGCACAGACTACCACAAATCATGGATTACTCATAATTGGATTACTTAAATTGCGTTTGTCTTTCTTTGTCCGAGTAATTTGTAGGGTAATAAATAATATCAACAATATATTTTAAATATCAATCACTTTGACCAGCACTGACACAAGTGGTTTTTTTTTTTTTTCCGTACTTACTGTGGTGTATAATTCAACTTTTACAAAGACACACAACCTATTAACTGATAAATATTTTCTGTGCTATGTACACATTACACAAGTTTGTACTGAAGTTTGGGCAACCGTTAACATTGTCCCTCTTTTTGCTAGTAAAAGAATCAATTATTTAGAATTGGGGAAAAAAAGAATGTAGTCTTAGATTTTAGACTGTTTTTGATTGACTTATATAATGGAACAGAGGGGTACAATTAGTGTTTAATCTTATTTTCTTCTTTTTACTTTGACTAATGCACTAGATTCAATTAATTACCTCATTAACTTTGTATTAAAAATATATTTGCTGCTAAGACACAACATTCCAGTCAGTCTGCCAGTGCATTTGGCTCTCCAGTGTAGATGCTGACCTACACTGCCACATCCTATCTTGATGTTAGTTTGACCTTTGACCTAAGACTATGCTGTAGACATCAGCCTGCTGACCTGTCAAATGGGCCCCTTTATTCCTGTGACCCATGAAACCTTCCCCTTCAAACTGCAATATGGCCGCTAAGCTTTACAGAAGCCAGCCAATTAGGAAGTAGAAAGTAATCAGAGTGGCACAATGAGCCGAGACTAATAGATCCCTCTATATCTGCCGCCCGCCCGTCTGCCTGCCTACTGCCTTAACGCCCTCATCACAGCTACAATCCTACCCAGTAGTAGCGAGCACCAAAAGACAAATGACTGAATTCTTTTCCCGCATAACATACTTTGAAATAAATCATATGAGAATGATCCATTTTAGCTTCATTGTCTGATACTTTTGTAATGAATCCATAAATAAATCATCCTGCTACATCACTGGTATTCTTCCTCTGTAGAAATTTTGGAATGTATCTTGCCCCCACAGCTTTGAGGAAACACAGACTGCAAACATCAAAATTTGTGAGGGGGGGGAAAAAAGCAATAATATAGTGTCTTTTCTTAGCAACTCTTAACAAACTCCAACAAAATAAATCACAGAAATAGCCATAAAGACAAAGATATGAGGTGTTACTGGGTTCAATAGAACTGATCTCAAATAACGTCAAAATTAGTTCATTAATATCCATGACCTCTGAGTTTTCTGGATGTTTGGACAAATACATTACAAATGCATTGATACCTGCTACAGCACATACAATATTGGATAAAAAACAAACTATAACTCAATGAATACTTGATAACACCATGAAATTACATGGACATATACATATAGCTAATGTGCATCTGACGCAATGATCAATTTAACTAAAGGTCAAAGGTCAAGGTCATGTTTAGCAGAAAGGTCAAAATCACGTTATTGGCTCTAATTCAAGAACAGGTTGTCATAGAAACTTGATTGGCACAATGACAAGAGTCATTCTCTGAATACCTGTTTCAATCTGATTCAACTGAGAACTATAATGTAGAACAACTTAAATTACATGATGGTTGTTATATAGAGTCTTCAAAACCAGTGCAAAGAAAGCAGGATTAGTGGAAAGGTTATGTATATTTAATCTCACCCAACATTGGTTGGGAAAGATTATTGTAATCACCCTCTGTGTGTGTGTGTGTGTGTGTGTGTGTGTGTGTGTCCGCAGAGACATATCATGCTACACCTCAATGAATTCTTGAAATATCACAATGAAATGACATGGGCATATACATATAACTAATGCACATCAGATGCAATGATCCATTTGAGTAAAGGTCAGAGGTCAAGGTCACATATGTCTATTACCTATAAGTGAAGAACGGAGGGTCACAGCACTTTCAGATTGGTATCAAACGATGCAGAATGAATGTTATCTATGAACAATAGTTTTTTTTCTCTGGAGGTCAAAGGTGACATGTTGCAAAATTAACTTCTGTAACACTGTGTAACAAACAGACATGTCACACAATAACTCAATCAATACTGGATATATTATCATAAAATTACACGCATTGACGCATACTCGCTCTCTCTCTTTCTCTCGCTTGCCCACTATATATATGCTAAATCACTGGTTTGTACTTTTACGATGAGGGATGTTTATGTTTACATTCCACTGAGGAAAAAAAAAAATCTAATTAAACTTATCCTTTTCAACCAATGAAATGCAGAGAATACATACAGGTCTCTTTGGTCACATTTTCAACTGTAAATCCCTCTTGTTTGTACAGTAAGCTCATATTCAATGTCCTTTTGACAATTATCCTGTGGATGAAGGTGCAGCATGACTGTGCAGAGAATTAAAAATTAATTGGTAGACCATTGCTCAGATTGTTGGTCAGACC
Source organism: Siphamia tubifer (assembly GCA_020466265.1). Taxonomy (NCBI): domain Eukaryota; kingdom Metazoa; phylum Chordata; class Actinopteri; order Kurtiformes; family Apogonidae; genus Siphamia; species Siphamia tubifer. The sequence continues at coordinate 72,228,671 of CM035794.1, read as the reverse complement.
GCACATAGATGGGCTAACATTTCCAGACATTTATGTATTGGCACTGCAAAAATCTAAATGTGACCATGTGTGTTTTTCTCATTTGTAGTCCAAAGATCTCATTACACTTAAAATAAAACATAACGTATTGAATAATGTTTCAGTGAGATATAAAGAACTTATTTTAGACAATAGATCTGGAAAATCTTATTTAAAGAAATTTTACCAATATAATTTTAACTTGTTTAATTGTTTTTGTTTTTGCTTTGAGTGGATGTCTTTTTTTTTTTTTTTTTCCAGTTTCATTTTAATAATTTTCATGTGATCATCTACGTCAAGTCTTGTGACATATAATTGTGGAAAAACTGGTTCCATTACACTTTTGCAATATAGTAGAATATCGAAACGTCTGAAAAACCACCTCATGAAAGCGTGAACATTTTTTTTATTGATATTTGAGTGTTCTTTCAAAATTCAGGTGTTGTTTTTATAGCGCTATTTACATTTTGCGAATTTCCAAGGCTAATGAAAAACGCAGCTATTGATACACAGGGTGTCCAAAAATGTTTTTCCACCACTGTGAAGGATGTTTCTGAAAACCTGATCTTAAATTTGATGTGACTTTTGTCTAAAGTTGTGTGGCTGTATCGGCATGCTACTAGTGTCTCAGTGATCCCTTTGTGAGCAGCTACTCTTGAGTTCACTCTAATCTGCTTGTCTTTCCGCTCACTGACCCAGCTTAATGTTTGCACATATAAAAGGTGCACTTACTGCGTTTTCATTTTTCTGTCTACTCCTATTAGTTTTGTCTTTTTTCTTGCAATAAACTGACTCTGCAAGGGCTTCTATCTCTGAGCGACTCATGAATGGATGGTGCAAAAATAAAGGATTATTGTCTCAATTTAAGAACAAAGAGTCATCTCTGGAGGTGATACCCCGAGCGATTTGCTGCACATTTTAGTCACTTGTTTAGTGGTGGTGTCCTTTCATTCTATGTCCCGGAGGAAAACAAAAGAGCGCCACCAAAGACCGCAGAGTGTCCAGTACCTTCAAAAACACTGGGGACAAAATCAATAGCCCACTTAAGTGGAACTATTGTAGGCTGTGAGCTGCAATTTGTCACCTTGTTGTTTTGAAACCCAGCTAATGTCTTCCCATGTTGCCCTTTATGCTGGATTCATATCTGTTGTGTTTCAGAAGTGGAGATGGTTGTTTATGTTAACCCTTTCACTGTATGTCAGTTGTAAGAATGGACTATAAATAAGTCTTGGCCCCATTCGTATCTCATAGTTTTGAACACAAATACTAGTAAAAAAAACTTTTCTATTAAATATGATTGGTTATTTGCTTCAACTAGAGAAATATTGTGCATATATGTCGTTACCTGATGTCCCTCATCATTAATACTACTCTTCATAAATTTAAAAAATGGCTTTATAGATTAGTCTCCAAACATTGTTTATATATATATATATATATATATATATATATATATATATATATATATATATATATATATATAAAAACCACTTTGAAGTTGATGACATCATCGTCTGTCACCGCAGTTATGCATGCACTCTGGTGGCAGAAAAACACTGTATGTCAACTGAGGCAGGAGTGTGACCACTCCGAAGGCGACCACGGGACAACTCAGCCAGAGACCCCTCAACAACCAAACACAGGCTCCAGGGGGCCAGGGACACAAGCCACCGGACCCCCGTTGGGAGTCGTCCATCCAGGGGCAAGCAAGGCACTGGCCACCAAGCGCCACAAACTCAGGAACCATTTGTCCCCCCCTGGTTGTCTGGGGGCAACTACACAGTAAATATTGCAGTGTTAAATCAACACTTAGAGAGTTTATTTAACTTCTTCTAGAGTGTATTTGGTCCCATTTTCTCCAAATTAACACTGCAAAATTTACTGTGCAGACAACCAGGCTGACGCTGATACCATGGCCAAGTGCCCTGGGGGCCGAGAAGCCCACCCTCCCATCCCCACCAGCCCCAAACCACACAATCCCCTCTAGTCCACCACACACCCAGAAACACCCACATGAGCACATGTACACACCCCCACTGTCACACACACGCGCCCCATGTTCACCCATTCACACACATGTACAAACACACCTCACCCACACACCTACCCACATGCACACACCAGTACATGTACTAGCAGACCCACACAACACACCCACACAGTCCATACATACATTTGTCCTGATCCCTCCATGTTCTCCGTGGCCCTCCTTACCCATAATCCCCATGTGCACATGTCCATCGCCTTCACACTATCAATTTGCATTCACCAGAGGGCAGACCCCCCTCCCCCAAGCTAACCAATGCCCCAAGCCAATGTACGACCCCCCCCCCCCCCCCCCCCCCAGCACCACCACCTATCAGTGTTGTGAATGTTTTCATAGTTACGAGGTTATGTTTTTGCTAGTGTTTGTTGGTTGGTTTGGATGTTTGTTTGTTTTGTTTTTGTTTGTTTTGTGTATACAACTCAAAAACCTATGGTTGGATTTGGATGGGGAGATCTGGAAATGATTAGATTTTGTTAGTGATCCGGGGGTTGGGGTCTACCTTGGCGGTAGTCCACGCTCTCTGAGTGCTTTTCTACTTTTCATATCTGTTTCATTTGCAAGAACTAAGTAGGATTATTGTTTTGTTGCATATTCAAACTAAACTAAAGTAAAGTAAAAGTGTGAGGTGTGTATGCAAGCGGTTAAAATTGAGGAGCAGAAACTGCACCCTACTGAGAGCGATACGACACAGCCAGCATTAATAACCAGCCCTAATAACTTATTACATAATGTGCCAAAAGGTATTGCGTAATACGTTGAGGCAGTTTGTTACAAAATGAAATAAAGTTATTACATTTTGGACGTTTATTACAAAATGCAGCTCAACACACCTTCATGTTTTAGGACAGATCTTTTTACACACAGACGATGACACTGGTATTCTCATATTTATAAATGTATGTCACATCTTCCATCATACTTACTGGTCTACATCTATTTGAATGACTTTGACTGATCTGTTATCTTTGCGTTTTCCAAAAGTCAGAACAGAACTGGGGAAAAGAAAGCTTTTCAATTTCCTGCTCCCACTGCTTGGCTATAGAGAGAGAAAAACTACCTCATTTTAAATGAAAAGGAAAAAGATAGATCTAGATGTGATTGTTTTTTTTTTTTTATTTATCTGATTCTGCATTGAGATGTTTTTAAGAAGCATTGTTGTATACTTTTAATACCTTTTAAATGATTGATGGCATTTTATATGTATGTTATTAGTTTAGTGATTAATATATGGTGTTAAAAAAAACGTTCATCCTGTGTTTTATGTATATTTTTAGTGTGGATGCATGGGTGTGATTTAGATTTTCTCTAACTCCTGCTACTATTCTTTAAGCCAGTCCATTCTCAGAAGAGATTATTATTTTTTAAATTATTATTTACTTTTTATTGTTGTTTTTAGGAAAAACATAACGCAAATTCAATTAATAAAAGAACAAACAGCAGAAGGACAGTATCATTTAGTCCACAGGTTCATCAATATACACTATTTATTTAACCACATAAATTTTCCTTCTTTATGGTAACACTTAAAGATGTTCCCCACGCACAGGCATGTCAAAATTGTACAAAATCAGGCCTTAGTTAAAATATAATTGAACAATTTTAACCAATTTTCAGTGAAGTAAATGTCATTGTCATTCTCTCCGTAACATATACTGTGAATTCGCAAAGATTTTTCATTTCAATGAGTTTCTTTGCAATTAAATAAAGATTAAATCAACAAATAAAAAAAAAAACGTTTGCCTGTAGATTCACAACTGTCAGATCCACTGCAACAGTAGCATTTTTTCATTTAAATTCTTATACCTTCTGAAAAAGAAATAAAATGAAGAATTCAATGTATGAGTTAACCACAGTATACACAGGAAAAGAGTGGGTGATGGAGACAAATTAAGAAATTGATAAGAAGCTTAAATTACAAAAGGCTTCTAATATTTTTTATATACATATATCATATATAAAAGTGGACGATAAGTCTCAGCCATGGCTTCATATGTTTTACGCTCGCTCATCCTCCTGAATGTATTTCAAATGTCAGATAAGGGCATCACACTGATGAGAAGCAGGCTTGGGTATTTTTACCCCAGGATCCACTTCTGTCCATTGACTGAGATAATAAAGATGGACTCGGTTGAAGATTACCAGTGATCCCAACCACCCTCTTCATTTTTTCTTTTTTTCTTTTTTTACAGCACTCTCACTGAGCAGAAGGTACTTTGTTAAGTACTTGTCAAGTGTGTTATTCTTTGTACACATAAACATCACCCTGGTAATATCACACTTTACAGGTTTTGTATGAGTCAGCTGTGAGTTCCACATAATCTGCATCCCATGTGAAAGCTAATTAATAAAGTAACGCTAATGGAATTTTAATACAGACATTGAGGACTTTGAGAAATGAGACTCAAGATGTGGTTAAGGCCTAATCTCACTATTTGCATATTTCTCCTCTATAGTGTTTGACAGAACATACATTTCAGATCTTAATAACCTGTAATTCTTCCTGTCATAAATTGCTGTTAATATGAAGCAACATTTTTGTCACGTATTTATGTTGTGCAGTTTTTTGTTGTACAATTAAATATGTGTTTGATAACATGTCCTATGTACGACATAACAAATATCACGTGTATGGGTGATACATACTTGTGAAGCTTAAGAAAAAAAAAGGAAATGGCCCTGAGGTTTTTGCGGTTAAATATGAAATAAAGGCTCTATATAGCATAATTTTAGTTTAAAGGATGATGTTTTTTGTTTAATTTAGAAGACTGATCCTCTGGATATTGCTATTACTGTAAAAACATTGCTTGTTTTACATGTTGTGTGGACTGATGATGAAACCAAAAGATAGTGTCAACGTCCCTGTGCTCATCTGGACCTTATAGCTGTGATGTCTTGCTATCAACATAAGGGAATCATTCAAAAGATCATAAAATCACAATTGAAATCCAATGAGAATTGAGGAAGAAGTGATTTTAGTCCCTGACTAGAAAAATATATAAAGTTGTAAACAAATTGTTTGTCAAAATGTAAAATTATATACAAAGTGACAAGTTTTGTGCCCAATGCTTAGATCTATCTAATGAATCAATCAGAACTGAAATTAAATTTTATTTATGAAACCCCAAATCACAACAAAGTCATCTCACAGGGCTTTACAGAAACACAATCGAGAACAGAAATGTATGAAAAGTCCCAAGCATCCCCTGTCCTTACATCTCAGTGTCTGTACTTCCCCCAGCATTCTAGCCCCTAGTGCAGCTTAGACTGAACTGTGACTTAAGTCTGTTTTTAACTAACCTGACTATAGGGTTTCTCAAACAGGTATGTTTTCAACCTAATTTTAAATGTAGAGACTGTGTCTGTTTCTTTAATATTAAATGGAAGCTGATTCCATAAGACAAGAGCCTGGTAACTAAAGGCTCGAGCTCCTACTGTACTTTTAGAAACCCTGGGAACTTTCAATAGACCTGTATTAAATGCGTTGGAGAATTGAGGGAGGAGAAGTGATTTTTATGCCAGACTGAAAAAATATACAAAGTTGTAAACAAATTGCTTACAATTTAAAATTTAGACAAAGTGATAAGTTTTGTGCTGAATGCTTAGATGTCTTTAATTAATCAATCAGAATTGAAATCTGTTGAGAATTGAGGGAGGAGAAGCAATTTTAGTGAATTATGGAGGACTTCATTGGACGAAGTCGCAATGAGCTATTGCCATCGCTCTTTGTCCAGGTGAGCGAAATATTTGTTTGCTCCTATCCATGAAAAAAAAAAGTCACAAGCATTTACAATGGAATTTACGACAGCATGAACCGTATGCTGTTCTACTCTGTGCATGTAGTAATAATAATAATAATACATTTTATTTAACAGTGCCTTTCACAACACTCAATGACACTTTACAAATATAAAAACACAATACAAATAAATAAAAATGGCAATAACAAAAAGCACAGCAAAGTAAAATGGAGCAGTGGATTACAGGGAGTAGGCAGTTCGGAACAGATGAGTTTTGATTTAAAATTGGTCAAAGAAACAGTTTCATGGATGTTTTGTGGGAGAGAGTTACTTCTACATACTATATACTATGCCTTTATACATTCTGACAACACAATGTTATCACTCTTATACCGTTTGTGCAAACATACACAATTTATATTGTCTTTGTTTCTTTTTGGAAAACATTTTATGGACACACCAATAGTCTTCTCCACCACCTAGACCCCAAGGAACATCCAACAGTGAGATGGAAGGTCACAAGGGAAAGTGAGTCTTGAAAGAGTATACCGCTTAACCTTGACCTTGGGATTGCATTTCTCTAAATATGTGTGTGTTCAACTACAGCTGCCGCGCTCACCACTTCAGAGAGTGTTTACATTCTAGGAGAGGTCTTTATCTCCACTAGGCCTGAGGTCCCTCTGAGTGAGTTTATACATACACACACACACACACACACACACACAGTAGACTCCCATGAAGAGAGTGGGGAGAGTGCTGTCACACACTCATCCATCTCAGCTACATTCTGGACCAAAGCTGGAGGTAGCAGTCGTCTCTCTCACAGCCCAAACACTGCAGAAGTAGGTTACCTATCATCTGGGTCTGGGAAAGAAAAAAAAAAAAAAAAAATGAATGTATAAACTACCCCAGTGAGGATATACATAGAGATGGTAGTGACATATATGTAACATACCCTTACACACACACACACTCATTTCCATGACTCATGAGTACCAAGTACCAATAATATCATAAAAATGTGAAAATTTTATTACATTTTAAAAACTAATTAAAAATGAATACATACTAATGTGTAAAAAAAACAACTTGCATAAATAAATAAAAATAATTCAAAATGTATAAATTAACTAAATACATGAAAATAAATTACTTTAAAAAAAATAAACATATCTTCAAACCTTTGAAGAATGCATGTTTCGCTTTGCACATGTTTCCCACATGCTTCATGGGGACTTTGGAAAAAAAAAAAAAAACAACAAATTAATGTATATATAGGGCCATATTATTTCTATTTTACTAGTGGAGACCTTTATTTATATTTGACACTCATGGGGATCTGAATTTTGGTCCCCATAGTGTCAGGTCCCCATGGTGTGACTGTGTAAACATATCAATGTCCGCATAAAGATGGGAATAGAGGTACACACACACACACACACATATATATATATATATATATATATATATATATATATATCCTCTCATTGTATGGCTATAGCACAATATTTACATACACTTCAAACAGAACAAGAGAACTTTTTCTCATTTTTGTCATCAAAATAAAATGTCATTGATAACATCAAAAGTAGTTTGTCATGTGTCACGTGACATTTAGTTAACTATCTTGATAACTTGGCTTTTTAAGACATGAATGTGGTCTTTCATACTGTTACTGTCACCTGTCAAGTTTAAGCTTAATATTGTTGATTAGCCAACAGTTGAGTTCTGTACTTAAGTCAATGGAAGACTACAGACCATTAGAAATCACCACAGACACACCAAACGTACTCATTTACCTTCACAGCATGGTTAGTTTTGGTAATAAAGAGCATTTCTGCTACTACCGGTTTGATTTCCAGGTGTAAGACAGAGAAAGACCATCACAAAAGCCTCTTCAAATACCAGTCTTCTCACATACTATAACACACTCGTATATAGATTCACAATTTTTTTTCCTTTTTTTTTTTTTTGGGAATGTGTAGATAAGCTGTTACAAAAACCAAACAAGCTGTCAGCGATAAGATAAAAAGAGAACAGCTGATTCACAGAAACAAAAAAGCTTGGTAATCTTTACCGTCTTATCCTACAAACCTCTTTAGTCTCAGTTAAACAACATGCAACTAATTTAGCAGCTTTGACGCCTGCTTTTGTTTCTTTTCCAAGTCTTTGGGCCTGTTTACACATACCCAGGTACTTTTCAATCCCTCTAGTATTTGGTGAGCCTTTTTTGAGATTGTTTTGTCCTAGAATGTCTGTTACATGAACTTTTAAAGAAAGATTGCGATGAAATTTTTTAGGCTTTTGGTGCGGGAGGAAGTGAAAGTTGCGATAAATAGTTGCTATTTTCCTTTTTTGTAATCAAAATTAAGTAATATTTCAAAGATTTAGTTACTGTAAAATTAATTCAAAGTCATTGTGATATGGTCCTCAAGACTACCCTTTACAGAGATGGCAAATAAACGATTACGAGGATTACAAAATGCAACAAAATATAGGCCTATGTTTCTCCAAATGCATCTGTTGGTTAAAAGGTTAAAGTTCATATGACCTCACAACACAACATGGAGTTGTAAAACATTATATAAAGGTCTCAGCCAGTCAAAAAAAAACATTACTAGTACTGTGTACTGTGTAGGAGGGGAACAAAGACACATATATTAAGACAACCTATCAAATATGGCAAATAAAATATTACCTGGATGACAAAAATGCAGTTAAAAAAGTACTCTTCCAAATGCACCTGTTGATACTAGTGCATCATTTTAGTCATGAAATGCGAACTGCTGGCTGCGCACATGTGTCTTCGTACTGTAATGTAAATAAGAAAAGGCAGAAGGAGCAGCTCAAAACGTCACAAATGATTGGTCACATTTTGCGGGAAAGTCACAGTGATTGGTTAAAATTACAACATTGTGCTGAATTCACAGGGATTGGCTGAATTTGCGTTAAAGTTGCAAATTGCAACATCTCGAAATCCTGGAGGGCCTGATTTTTCATATCCATATTTTTTACGCTGCATTTAAAAAAAATAAAATACAAACTTTGTGCACACATTGTTTTTTTTAAATGTACCTTTATATTGATCCGCATAAATACACTGCCAATCGCTGTTGAACCACGCTAAGCCTGTTGGTGACAGTGTTAGACGAATGACAATTCCACAAGAGCCAATCAGAAGCCTCATCGAAAATCACAGATACTCCTACTTCCTGTTCCATTCCACAGAAGAAAGCAATGCATGGCAAAGTCATTTGTTTGGACTGACAACAAGGCTATTAAAAAAATTCTCGCACCAGACAACAGTCAGTCCAAGTCGGACCCAAAATCGTGGTCAGATGGGACCACTACGTGCACTCTTTGATTGGTCACAAGAAGATGTGCAATTGCTGCCCTCCAAACCCTGATGCGTCTCTGCTGGTCTATGACTTGGATCAGTTTCAGTTTAAAAAGCAAACTTGATAATATAACTCTTAATAAAAAAAAAATTAAAAAAACTCTGCTATTCAGAGTGTATCCATGTTTACCAGACCTACGATGCTACTCTCTCTGGCGCGAAATTTGCCTAAAACTCCATTTTGGTGTCTTTATACACAAACGTACTTTTCAAAAATGTTTTTATTAACATTAATTTTCAGGGGGGAAAAAAACTGTGAACAAAAGGCACAAACGAAGGCAAATGTCTACGTTTTCAAAAATACTCGAGTTAGTGTCAACAGGCCCTTAAAGTCCCAATTTTCTGTTTTAATTTGGAATGACTTTTCTGTGTCCTCTGATTCCTTTTTTGTACCTGCTGCTGGCTTGAAACTTTTAAACACACTTTTGCTATTGTGCCTCCTTGTTGCCGACTACCCCAGAACCCTAAAGACCTAGAGCCCAAGGAGGGGTAAAAAAAAGATCAGAAACACGAACTGGAATAGATTCAAGAAAACCTACTGGTGAGATATTGAGTGTTTGTCTCCTCAAGGGTCTGTGTCCATCAAGGTGATTCACCACAGAAAGCCTGACTAACTGCGTGGGGTGTGATAGAAGCCCATCTCGGATGTTGGTTTTATTGATGCCATCAAGTCACACATTGGCCTCTGCGGAGGTGCAATGCTGGCTGCTTAACCTGGGTAGTGAGAGGGAAAAAAAAAAGGAGAAACATGGGGAGAGAAAGTAAAGGGCAAAGGTGGTGGTGGGGGTTTGGGTCATACTGGCAGACAACAGGCTACACTGTCTGCTCCAGAGTAAGATGCAGACACCTGCATTTAAGATGATCAATAACCCACCACAAACAGCTTAGAGTGTCTCTGGATAGTAACATTTATTGACATGGAACTGGGGTTAATAATAGGAGCTGATATTTCGGATATTCTCCGCTCAAAAATGTTTCTTATGCTGTCAACGTATGGAGCGATTTTTTTTTTTTTTTTTTTTGACAAAATTAAGCGTATTCACCGGAAATTAATGTGTACGTATTTGGGATACGCATGCATCTTTGGTTGTAGTTGAAATGAAATAAATGTTTGCAAACTCTAAAATAAGTCCAATTGTACTGAGAATGTCAAAAACGTTAGCTTCAGGAGCGCTACCTGGACTCCAATAAGTAATAATTACAGGTGCCCTTTGGATGGGAAGACTTGGAATATGACAAAAAGAGAAAATTCCAAGACACTCTCTTATATGTGAAAAATTAAAAAGCCTTTATTACATTGGCTTGGTTACGAAAAAAAAAAAAAAAATTCTGGGTCTTTTCTAGGTTTTTTTTGTAACCAAGCTAATGTAATAAAGGCTTTTTAATTTTTCACAGATAAGAGTGTGTCTTGGAATTTTCTCTTTTTGTCGTACTTATAATGTGTAGTGTGTTTCATATTTTGTCATAGATTTTCATTTCATGAATGTAATTTCTGATGTAACTTTTTGATTCATATTCTGAGTACACTGTCTTCAGTATTAATATTAATTTTTCAGATGGAAGAAAGTGGTCAAAAATATGTCATCGCTTACATCATCAAGTCACAGGCATGTGACGTGAACACAGAAAAGAGATGGAATTCAAACCATTACTGCTCAGCACCAACTTCACTCCGAGAAGTACTGGAAAATCTTTTTTTTTGTAACCTTTATTTATCCAGGCCAGTCATTAAGAACATATTCTTATTTACAATGACGGCCCATCAAGAGACCGGGGTCACTTTAGGGGAAACGGCTGCAAACTAAAAACATATTAAACTAGAAAACCACCATGACAGTGCAAACCTCCACCAAGGCAGACCTCCTCCCTTCTGTTTGTCTGTCTGTCTGTTAGCAAGATAAGCCAAAAACCTATGGACAGATTTTGATGACATTTTCAGGATGTGTTGGGAGTGTCAGAAGTAACAAATTATTACATTTTGGTGGTGAGCTGGAAGAGATTCTGGATGACTTTGACATGTATTCTCCATTTACCTCAATGTAAAATTTCGAAGTGATCCAGAATCTCTTCCACATCACCACCAAAATGTAATAACTTGTTCCTTGTGACACCCCCAACACATCCTGAAAATGTCATCAAATCCATCCATAAGTTTTTGAGTTATCTTACAAACAGACAGACAAACTGCCAAGAACATAATCTCCTTGGTGGAGGTAAATGTTCATATAAAATGATGGTGAAATAACATGCAACAAACACTTGTGGATGAACCAGTAACTAAAGTAATGTTTGACTTATAGTACAGTACAGACTCTATCCGTGGTAAAAACTGTATTTCTTTTATGATTGAAAGCAGAGGGAAAATGACACAACAAGGGGCTACAGCAGCTGGTGAATGACTTGACATGATGACTTAAGCGATGATGTATTTTTGTCCACTTTCTTCCATCTGAGAAATTCATATTCATACTGAAGACGGTGTACTTGTAACTTCATTTAGTCATTGTCATTTTTTTATGTTGTAACTTTTCATTTAATATTCTGACAAATATCAAACACACAATACATAAGTACAAATGGACTCATTTTAGAGTTTGAAAATATTTATTTTATGCTCAAATGCAACCAAAGATTCATGCATATCCCAAATATGCACAGATTACTTGCCTGTAAATATGCTTTATTTTGTCCCAAAAATCACTATATATCAGTCTAGTTATTTCTACAGAAATCAACCCATTTAGTCACCTAATAACACAATGTTTGTAATGTTAGTTGTATTAACACTGTACACCTCTTAATATCCAGTGACTCATAACTGATGCTAGGGCTGGAACTGCCTTTCATGTCATTGTTATATGTAGATTTATATATGTTTTTAGCAGTCAGACGACTGCACAGGCCTAGTTCTCCTAAGAGAAGATGGGTTAGACTAGTGCAACATACCGTTTAAGACACTTTGTCTGACATATAGTGGTCCCATGCATTAGCTTTTATTCCTGACTCCAAACTGTCGGGAGAGTGAAGCTCTAATGGGGAGTTATCAGGATAGATTCCTATACTTAACGCAAACCCATGACTGGGCTAGATGATAGAAGTATAAAGACAATCATTTAATGACCCCCCCTTTTTCACCAGTTTTTTCTTTAAAAAAAAAAAAAAAATTATTGAAGTGTTCACTTGGTACATCACAATCATGCAATGGTACCAGACCGGGCTCTCACACATATACAAAAAAAATATATCCAAAGTACTATAACTATAAGACGTGGAACCACATAAAAGGAAAAAGTAACTAACTAAGTTTTTTAGAAGTTTGAAAAATAAAGAATGGAAAATAAAATATACAAGGGAAATAGTTCAACGATCATCCCATTGGAAAACCAAAACCAAAATGGATCCCAAAACTGGAGCTGTGGTCCCATCCCTATTATTAATCTAATAATAATAGTAATAATAATAATAATACCTCAAACCTATATAGCACTTTTTAGACACTCAAATATGCTTTACATAATAGACAAACAAGCAATGCCTTAAAATAATTGTTTTTTTTTTTAAACATATGAAGCATACATGTTTTCTAAAACATGTTCTTGTTTCATCTAATTTGATGTAATTTGATGGCACTAGTATGCATGATGAGTCAACTTGCTGTCCCAAACTGTGATGGCCCCATGCTGCTGCTTCTAGACATATTGACCTGCTGTGCTGGCACGCTGTCTGTTAAAGGCACAGAGGGTCTGGCACAATTACTGCCTCACTACCCTTGAGCTCAGTTACTCTGTAGGCGAAGTATTGATCACCCAACAGTAACGGAGCTCCCTGTTGAGTACCCCTATACACCCCTGGCTGCTCTCAACACTAAGGTTTCCCATTGCAACACACTGTTACTATAAATTTACAGGGAATTTACAACAGTATATTACTGTTTTTATTCATAACTGTAAAATACTGTTAAATAGACATCCATGGCATGAAAATAACAGTAGATAACAGCATTAAAGTGCTATATAAATCCAATCCATTATTATTATTGTTATTAATAAACTATTAATTGCTGTAAATGTCTGACATTGGAACAGTATCTTCTACAATACCTGAAGGAAAACATTCAGATTTTCATAAATATCAACTTTATTTCTCAGGTGACTTGTACTAATTTTCTAGTTGTTTTAATAGATGCAAAATTAACATAGAAAAATCACATTGCTCTCATTTGTGAAAAAAATATCTAAGAATATAGGGATTATACTGAAAGTAAGAAATCTTTTATTCCTAAAGATGTTTTACTCTACACTTGTCAATCCCTACCAAAACTACTGTTATATTGTATGGGGGAGTATATACACTACATCACTTAAAATAGTCTTTGTGCTTCAGAAACAGTTTGTCAGAATATCATCCAAAATTTCATTCACTTTCCTTAATGCACTATTGTTTAAAAAGCTAAAAATACTGACCATATATGACATAAACAGACTACAAATTAGTCTCTTGATGCATAAGATCATAAATAAATCTTCTTGTCTTCCTGAAATTTACCATGACACCTTCTTATTAAACACAGATATCCACAAATGTCACACATGACAGTCATTACTTAAAGCCAATTAATACAAAATCGAACCAAAAATAATTTACAATCATGTATAGCACCCCCCACATTTGGAAAACTTTAATAAATCATCAAAATTATGTCCCTCTTTTGCTACTTTCCAAAGTTATACTGAAGCTGCTTTTAGAAATAAAAATTAAATGTCTGTAATTATTGTGCCTTATAAGCCAGCCTTGAAGCTTGCTAAAAAAACAGACAGTAAAGGTGACTATCTCAAAGAGCTGTATTTATTTTTTGTGGCAGCATCTGTGGTGATAAACAGTAATATTGGACGTCACTCGACCTGAGGATCCAAACAGTGTTGCCCGTTTGATTTCGTGCTTGCAGGGAAAAAAAAAAAACATATTCCAGACTGCTTCACCTTTACACACCAAATAGCACTTATCATAATTACATCAAATGCTAAATTTAGGACTGCATGTGATGCAGCCATGTTGGATTCGGACACACAAACAGTGCAGCACTGTGTGACGTCTCCTTGTATGAGGTCAGACTTCTGGCTGGTCATTTTATCTTTCATATCACTTCAACTTCAGTATTATGGTAACAACAAACCACTGCTGCTTTGGTGTCTGCCAGAGACTTGCGTTAAACAGATTTATAATGTTGCTTTTCCTAAGCCCAGAAGGGATCCAGAGAAATGAGAAGTCTGGTATGAAGTCGTGAGTGAGGATTTACAGTTGAAAATGTGACCAAACACACCTATATGTGTTCTCTGCATTTGGTTGATGGAAAGGAGCCAAAGTCTAGACCCAATACCAGCAACTGCAACATCTGTGCAGGTATTATTTGCCTTTTTTTTTCTTGGCAGAATTACATTATGCGATTTCAAAGTTCTGCCGTCCGTGCGTGCCTGCCTATATGCCTGCATACATACATACATACACGCATACATACACGCATACATACACGCATACATACACGCATACATACACGCATACATACATACATACATACATACATACATACATACATACATACATACATACATACATACATACATACACACACACACACACACACACACACACACATACACACATACATACATACATACATACATACATACATACATACATACACACACACATACATACATACATACATACATACATACACGCATACATATATACATACACGCATACACACATACATACATACACACATACATACATACACACATACATACACACATACATACACACATACATACACACATACACACATACATACACACATACATACATACATACATACACGCATACATACATACATACATACATACACGCATACATATATACATACACGCATACACACATACATACATACATACATACATACATACATACATACACGCATACATACATACATACATACATACATACACGCATACATATATACATACACGCATACATACACACATACATACATACATACATACATACATACACGCATACATATATACATACACGCATACATACATACATACATACATACATACATACACGCATACATATATACATACACGCATACATACATACACGCATACATACACACATACATACATACATACATACATACATACACGCATACATATATACATACACGCATACATACATACATACATACATGCACACACGCGCATACATGCATGCATACCTACACCCATACATACATACACGTATGCATACATACACGCATACATACATACACTCATACATACACGCATACATACATGGTGCGATATGCTGGGGGGGGGTGTGCCAGATTAAGCCAGTTTTGGTTTCATTAATTATTTTGGGCAGATTGTTGTTTTTTAAGCATCCTGCAAATGTTAGAGCAAATAATTTCTTATCTACATTCAGAAGAGTGATTGGTTTTCAATTTTCTATTGATACGGGATGTTTATTGGGTTTAGGTATCAGAGGAAGTAGTCCCTGTTTCATTGTAGTTGACATTTCTTTTTTATTAATACATTCTTTAAATATATTCATTCGTGGAGCTTCAATAATGTCCGAAAAACATGGTAAATTTTTTCATCTCATAATTAGGAATTTTTAATCTCATAATTTCAACTTTTTATCTCATAATTATGACATTTCATTGGGATTCTTTTCTATGGACGAAAATGAGTGTCCATAGAAAACTTGAATTGTCAAATTAAAAAATTTAAATTAAGAGAAATGCTTTTTCATATTCAGAATATAGGTGCATTTTTTGAGTCATAAATAAAATCAATAATAAATCACCCAAACTACAACTTAATGTTCTTTAGATTACACTTTTAATGTAATTTACCATTTACCGTTGCAGGTTTTTCCTGTGGTGGGGCTTACTCACACTTGAGGGGTGCTGGGCTGGGGGTTGAATGTGGTGGGTTTTTTTTCCAGCCTTTGTGACCCCAAGACTTGTTCTTCCTCATTGCAGTCACAAATGCATCAGCCCATGAGCCAGCCTCTTCTGCAGTTTTTGGATCATGTTCCTTTATTTATATGGAGTTTTATATGGAAATAGTTCACAGACAAATCACCATCCATGTGAACATAAGCACTTGTAGCCCCCCCCTAGCTGTCTTGCTGTTTGTTGGGGTACACTCCCCAAATCCATATATTGTGAGCTAAACCTCCACCGAGGCAGACCTGCCCCTTCCAAATAAAGACAGGTCCACCAAGGAGGTTATATTGTCACTGGAGGTTGTCTGTCTGTCTGTCAGCAACATTACTCAAAAGGTTATGGATGGATTTTGATAATTGTCACAAGGAACAACTGATTACATTCTGGTGGTGATCCGGAACAGATCCTGGAACCACTTAATTTTAGTTGAAAATGATAATTCTGAATTTAACTTAATTCTGCATAAAGTAATTGGTTTATTGTGATCTTTATTCCGAATTCAATAATTCCTCTGCCATGTAAACAGGTAATTCTGCTTTAACATTATGCTTGTCGTTCTGCACATGCTCTTGGTCTCATTGCAATGACACATATTTTATGTTGACAATGCACATATACTGTACCACGCTGCTGGCCCGGCATTAATACAGTACTTTATGTTGTTTCCTATAGTTGACTCAGTTGAGCTGCTGCATTGTAATTATTACAAAAAATAAATGCAAAAATTGTGTGTAGTATCTGGTATTCCATGTTGCTAGTTGAAACGGATGCAAAACAGGAAGTGGACGCGATAATTTTCTTTCAGTATGTAAACGTTAAGCAGCCATTCTGTCCAATCAGAACCCTCTATATCTCCAGCTCTTAATTTAGTTGAATTAACTAAAGTGGAATGCATCCATTTACTATGTAAACTTTTATTCAGAATTACCATTTCCATATAAACATGAAGGAAATGGATTTAATTCCAAATTATTTTATTCCGAATAAATGTATCAAATGTCACCTGATTGTAGGTGAAGACGGTCCTTCTTCAGGCTCCTCTGGTGTTACAGGCCTCAGTCTGGACAGAGGTGAAGCTTGAAGTTCCCTCTTAAAAAAACTGGATTGTTGCTTCAAATCTTCATACTTTTGCTTCTGCTTTGCAGCTTCTTTGTCCCAGTAGGCCTGTCTGGCTTTTTGTTGCCCTATATAGGTCTGGAGAAGGTTAGCTAGATCTGCTACTGTAGCCTCACTCTGGCCCTCTTCCTCTTCATCCTTCATATTAAGCAGTCCACCAACAGCTCCAACTCCCTCATCACTGTTTCCTTTCTCATTGCTCCCTTGATCTCCTGGTTTGCACTCACCTCCTGATCCTGTCTGCTCCATTTGTCTTGCTCTTCCTTTTCCCATCATTTTATTTAAATTTAAACATGGGTAGAGAGAGAAAAAACGTGGTTCAAAGTAACAAAAAAAAATTCCACTAATGTCCTTTAATGGATGATTCCACCACTGCCACTAATTGCAGAGGACCAAACATAAGGACCAGGACACAGGTGGTAAAATTTGGAAAAAATTATAAACCTCCAGAAAAGTCCATTAACAACTAGAACTGCAAGCAATTATAACTGGGGCCGAGCTTCCCTTTACAGTTGGACCCCAGGCAACATCTAATATAGTTTGACAGACTAACTTAGGCCCTGTCTGCATGAAGACAAATTAGTGTGAAACTGACGTACTTTGTTAATGGATTGGCCTTTCGTCAAAATGGAACCTGTCTCATGGATACCCCAAAACGAACTCTTTGAAAAACAGGTCCCAGAGTGGGAAGATATAGATATGCTGTTGTTTCCATATCCATACTGACGAGTATCCCTGTGTGTTCACACCCACGTCATGACCACATGACGGGAACAAACGCAGCTTTGCACCTGTAGCATTCATTCTCCTCACAAGACGGCGACAATGGTGAACAATAGAGTAGCAGTGGTGAATGGGTTAGGGTGTTAGCAGTGTTATTGTTGTTGTTTGTATCTGATGTGTGTGTTGCGCCGATAGAAAAAGGGATGTGGGCGCATGTGCACTACTTCTTCTATTGTTTTCTTGTATCTGGTGGGACTGGCTTACAGCGCTCATAGTGGTGTGGCATGTGAATTGCATTGTTTTCAGCAAGCGATTCACCCCCATACTGATGCAGATTTTTGCTGAAACAGTTAAATTTTTACGTAATATCTTTTTGACACAGTTTCAAAGCTAATCCCGTATCGAGCTCGTCTGGATGTAACCTTAAAGAAAGAGAGGATCGCCTCAGTATTCAAGCCCAGAGATTTGGGTTAGGCTGATCACAGATTTGAAAGCTGTGTGGAACTGAAACACAAACAGACTTTGTTGAGACTGACAATAGGCCACATACACTGGTGCCGTCTTGCCCCACACACACAAACAAATCCAGGATGACAAATTGTGAGGAGTTCAGGGAGCATGAGACATCATTTTCACACATGGATTGGCCTGTAGAATCCAGACCTGAACCCCAATGATAATCTATTGAATGTGCTGGAAAAGACTTCACACAGTGGTCTAACATTTCATTGTCCAAAAAAATTAACCCAACTCTGATGGAAACAAATGTGAAATTTATTGTGACATTACATAACCATTGTGTGGAATAAATAGTGCCAAACTGAGTGTATCCTATTATCAAAAGATACAAAGAAATAATGCCTGTGATAATTTGTCTTTTGGCTGGAAAGTGATTGAAAGATAATGAGAGTAGAAACTTTATGAATGTGAAATTACTGAGGTTAAGATAAGCGGTCAAATATGTTTCATTTGGAAATTAAATGAAAACATGCTCTGCTCAGGGGTAATAATTATACTGTGTTACACCTTGAGTTCTTCTGTAATGCATCAAATCATCGCAGTATTGTGTGTTGACAGCTGTAAAATGAGTCAGATCATCAAACCTATTTATTTCTAACCCCCCCCCCCCCCACACACACACACACACACAAAGAGCACAGTAAAAGTATTGCAAATACTCCACCAGAAAAACCTAGATGCACACACAGGGCTAATAGTGGAAGAAAAAAAAACCTCAACGATGGTTGACTGAAGATCTTCCCATGACAGAGTCAATAGAGATGTTTAAACTGATACAGAGCAGTACGCTCAGTGTCTCAAAGGACTGACATGAGGCTAAATCTGTTCCATATGGGGTAACTGCTACCCAGGTAGAGTGGATTGTTTTCTACCTACTGTCTGTACCTGTAGTTCCCATGGACAGACCAGTTCCTTGATACCTTATCAGTTCTGATGGTGAAAAAGCTAGAGGTCATTTTCCAGCTGAGCCAAGCATCGACATTGAAACACTTATGGTGTACTCTACCCAATCTCCCCATGACAAAGATAAATGAGATGACTACAGCGTTACCCATTCATTCAAATCTCATTTGATGGATCTACTGAGCAAATGCTATATTTTTTCCATTCACTTTTGGTTATCTTCCACAGAGAGCCGAAGCAGAGAGAAGAACATTGGTTAAAAAATGGTCTGTCGTTGCAGGGACATGAATCATTTTTGTTTGATGAAAACATAATGTTAAAATCAAATCCTGATTAATGCTGACCCTGATTAAAAAGACTCTGCTCCAAAATGCCATTGTGTAACTGATGAATGCATGTATGTTCTTTTTTTCCCCTAAACCAGTTGGTACTGCACAATATTTCATTCAAATGAACTGGGCTTTGGAATAAGAACTGTTGCACAGTTAATTTACTTGTCATGGTGAGACCTCATCAGTTTCTGCAAATTGATTTGGCTCAGACTCCCGTAGGATTTCTCAGTGTATTTTCGAAAGATAAAATATTTCTGAGCAAAACCATGTTTCTTGTTTGATGAAAATCATTGAAAGTCCATTCTTTTATTTTCTCTGTCATGGTAGAGTTTCAAATGCACCAGTTTTAAATGTGGAATAAAGTTAGCTAGTTAAGCTTATTCAGTGATCTCACCGGTTAGATTTTTTATTTCTTTTTGTAAATGTTACAGATATAATAATTTTGTAAGTGTATTTGAAGCAACCCTACAAGAATGTCTTTTAGTCCATTACTGAAACTGCAACATGGTGATAGAGCAAGCATTTTTTAAAGATTGTATCATCAGCATGAACAGGATCTTACATTTCTTAGCTGAGAAACATCCCTTGTTGCTGATAATCTCCTGATACCATTTCAGGCTATTACGAAAGAGAGAAGGTGAAATATCACTGTGATGGGAACTACCATCTTATTATATCCGAGAAACGTGGAGCATCAGGGATGTAATGGTTTTGCATGTGCCTCTGCCATGTAAGGTCTTGTGTGTTAACACAATAACTTTTGAATGGCTGGATGGATTTGTCGCGAGTTGGGTGTGTGTTAATGTCTTGGATGGGTACATGAACTGATTAGATTTTGGAGGTCAAAACTCTCAAGATAGCCGAATATTGCCTGGCTCATAACTTTTGAATGAGGGACTGCCCCCAAATTCGATGTGCGAATGCTCTAGGACAGGTACATGCCCTCCTCAACTGTTGGAGGCTGACAATTTCAAGATGGCCGAATTTTGTCTGGCCCATAAATTTTAGCCGGGTGGACAGATATCCACCAAATTCAGTGTGCTCATACTGTAGGTCAGGCACATGAACTCACTTATTTTATATTTGATATGTAAGTTTATGAATGGGTGAATGGGTGGACGGGAGTGGTGGAAATGATGACTGGAAGCATCGCGTTTCAGGGATTTACCGTTGGCAGTAGGAGACGACTGCATTGGCCTAGTTTGTATGATGAGCAGTGGAGTAGAGCTGTAGTGTCTCAATGAACCTTTGTGGTGATCGGTAATTTGAACTGTCAATCACACATTTAAACCCTATAAGCAGGAAAAATCTCCTGTCAGGTGTTTGTCAATAGCCTGAAAAACAAAGCTAAGTAAAGGGTGCAGAAGTCTTGTTTCCTGTCAGTGGCCATTATGCTTTTGTCCGGACAATAATTCTTTATATCACAATTATACATAAATGTCACATCGGATAGTTAGAACAAACTGAGACATAATTCCTCCTATAGAGATCCAGCTGAAGAACTTTTATGCTGCTTTTTAACTCTGGCTCACTCGCACCCAATCAACACTTCACCATCCCTGTCTGCCGCCCATGTAGGACACTCTGACTACTCCCTCATCTCCTCCTACTATCTCCCCAGGCCTCTGGCCAGAAGTGGTGCTGAAAGACTTAACCCATAAAGACCCACTGCTACTTTTGTGGCATTTCCCAAATAGATTTTTCTCTCAAACTCACCTTTTTCAAGTGATTTATCATCTTTTATTATAAATTTCTCCTCTGTATTTAGCTCTGGGGGTTTTTTTCTGTTAAAACTGTGTATTTTCCCTGACAGAATTGACTAATCTTTTGGAATTTCAACAAAAAAAATGATCAGATTAAAGTTTCGGGTTATTATATCAAAAACTGAGACAACTGAAGAAACATTTAATTTACAGTAAATATAGCAGTAACCAAACCTCTCATTAGCTCTCATTAATCAAACCCCATAGATTTTACTAATGAATCAATATTGTTGAAGATAACAGTTTTTCACGTTCACTGCAGAACCTCTGGACGTCCAAATGGGTCATATATCTGATGACCATGAGAAGATGACAAACTGTATTTTACAGCAGTTATTGACATGTATTGATAGAATTGGTGAATCAACAGATTTTAAATGTTTTACATCAGTAGATGTTTTTGTTGACCAGGTCTTTGGTCATTATGGGTTAGTGGTCGGCGATGGAAGGGTCTCTACTTCAATGTCGGTGCTCCTTGTCCCAGGGCTTAATACAGTTGGTCATAGAAGCTAAATTTTACTGCTGTGTGCACATGAAAATTTTACATCATAGTGATAAATGTCTCTGTTGATATGCTGGACATCTTTACATGAACCAGATAATGTGATATCTGATGGAGGACTCAACTTTTTTCAGACCAACCCCTGTTGTGTGGCCCCCCCCTCACCCCCAAATCTGAGGGCGGCCAGGCATCAAACATCTGTATTAGGTATGTGCTAAGAAAAGTCTTCAAGACTTTATTTTATCTGCCAGCAAGAGCAATATTAGCATTTACCTCCCGATGAAAATTGCCCAGATGTTGTGTTGATTGAATCCCAGGTTAGTGTCTTAATTAGAAATGCCCCGGCATCACAGCCATTGGTTTTTTTTGTGTGTGTGTGTTTTTTTAGACTTCTCATTTGTTTTTTAGGTTTGTTTTGTCTCGGCCTGTTTTTGTTTGTTTTTTCAAAATGGATTTGCAATTTTAATGAAAGCCCCAGAGTTACAACAGTTTGACTTTTGAAACTGATGTTTGCAACTTCAGCTCAAGATGGATTTGATTCTCTGAAAACTCTCTGTGCGGGGCACTCATCCATCTGTGGTGATCTGTGTTTCAGTACATCTTAATAAAGTAATCCCCTCCCTCATTTTTCTACCCCTAGGAATGCTCTTGTTCTTGCACACTTCTCCTTTGTCAAGCGGGGCACCCAGGCTATGATTTGTTTAGGTTTCAGATTTAAGGTTGACTAAGGCCATGATTCATCATTAGTCTAAGATGACTTGTTTTAATTTTCTCCTTGCTAAAGGAAAAATAACATACAGTTTTTGTAAAGATACAGCACGCAGAAACAAATATTTATTGCTTTGTCAAGACATTTTCATAAACTATGCTTTAAATACACACATAACCCATGCTTAATTGGTTTGTCGATAAAAGTATTATTTCTTTCCATCTTATCAAACTGCTGTATAGTTCTGGTACGGCAAAAGATATACACTAATAATCCAAATAAACCTGCGATGTGATGTTTCATTCATCATCCAGACTTTCCATTCATTAGACATTCATTTGTTTTCCTTCTGACATATCACCAG
Source organism: Siphamia tubifer (assembly GCA_020466265.1). NCBI lineage: Eukaryota > Metazoa > Chordata > Actinopteri > Kurtiformes > Apogonidae > Siphamia > Siphamia tubifer. The sequence continues at coordinate 72,205,529 of CM035794.1, read as the reverse complement.
ACTTTCAACCACAGTCCATGATAACTGAAGCAGTGGCCAAAGGTTCCAGCTTATCCCTTTGAAAAGCTGACCCGTTCTTTAAATGTTTAAAGAGCCTATTGCATCATCCAGGCTCGCCCACAGATACATGTTTGGGTGAATTTGGGAGATGCATGGGGGTGGGAGTTGTGATACATCATGTGTTTAAGCAGTGGAGGGGAGGCCAGGGTTGTACAGGGTTAATGACTGGCCCTCTCTGTGGGCTGTGCCGACTCTCAGAGAGGATAAAGCTGGCGGTGAAGGGGCATCTGGAGCGCAGGGGTCACATCACTCACATCAAAGGAGGCTGGGAGTCTAGGTCAGTGTGGGGCGGGTAGAGAAGAGAAAGGAAGGGTGATGGGAGGGACTGGGAGCAGAATCGGGGAGTAAAGTAGATGAAGAAGCAGAAGGAATGACTAGACGGTGAAAGAAAATCCAGAAGACTCTGTGGGAAAGACAATGGACACTGCAGGAATATGACATTTTCCCAACATTTCAATTTCATCTTTCAACTTTTTCCATATGATGTTTAGATGCATATCTGTGACAATGACCGTCAGGAAAGTTTTCACACAGTGCCACATAAGAACTTTGGATGTGTTCACATTTCTTTGACATCAGTCATCTTTTGTGCTTCATCTTTTGTGGTTCTTCTACATAGTCACACCTATGTTTTCAAACCAGTCATAACATATTCACCTTCGGAGCCGTTTACACGAGGACCATTGCAGCTAAAAATTACCAAGTATTTTATTGAAAGTTTTTACAGATTGAAAACACAAAAATCTGCAGAGTCATTCCAGAGTGGAAATCTTTAAAACTATCAGCGGTTGCATTTCCATCTCGCTGTTGAAAATGCAAAAAACTTTGCCGTTACACATGCACGTTGAGAAGATGGAGTTCTATCACAGCACCATCCAGCAGCCTTGCATGCTTATCCAATCCAATTCCACACAGTCTTGCGTCCCCGTATGCAGGGACATTTTCTAATGACAATGCTCGTGTAAATGCAAATAAAATGGTCAGTTTTGCGTCTTCTCTTCCGATCGTCTCCGTATAAATGTAACCTCTATCTCTATTCTGTTACACAGTCAATATGGAATATTTTTTTGTTTTGCACAGATATTAAGTTTCTGTTAGAATTTACTACATTGTGCTAAGAGCTTTGAGGAAATGAAATGATGGTTTATGGAGTATACTCGTGCGTATTTGTCCGTAGTTGTGCAAAACAAATATTTGTTATTTCTCAAATGAGTCCAGTCATGCATATAATATATTGTGTGTATTTTAGTCATCAGAATATGGATGGAAAAATAGCAAGTATGACTTCAAACTTTACAGCTAGCCTTTCTTTCGTATGAATACGACTTCCCACAAGTGACTCAACTGTCAAAATACGTCATCACAGGCATGCGGTGATGCCTGTAGATGCCGTAAAGTTTGAAGTAGTTTGTAGCTGTAAAGTTTGAAATCGTTTGTCGCTGTAAAGTTTTAAATCGTAGCTGTAAAGTTTGAAGTAGTTTGTAGCTGTAAAGTTTGAAGTTCATAATTTTTGAAGTTGTAATTTTTCCATCTGTATTCTGATGGATAAAATACACACAATATATCTCTCACAGAAAATATCTTCTCATTCCTCGAAAAAAAAGGAAAGAGGAAAAGAAGAAACTGTTACCTAAATTTTTTCATACCCTGCAGATTTGTGTGTATTGTATTGTATTGTATCGGGGAGGGGGCGGGTACAGGATGACTGGATATAAAGGGGTGGACTCGACTGCGCGACTATTTGCGAATATTTATGTTATGCACAACTACACACAAATACATACGGGTATCAATCTGTGGACATGAATATGTTGACAGTTATCTTACTCCATAGTGGTAATGGGCGTAAAATTGCGTATGGACGCTATTGACGTGTCCGTACCAATATTTGGGTGGGAAATTACATGACATTTGGGAAAAAAAAGGTTACTGTATTTTCTGGACTATAAGATGACACTTAAAAGATTTTAATTTCCTCCAAAAACCACAGTGCACCTTAAATATGGATTAATACTAGTTGTACTTAGGGACCGGGAAGTTTGACTTTTTATCTCATAATTTAGACTTTTTATTCAACGAACCTTTATCATGTGACAAAAACGAGACAAAACTAGACGTAAATGTCGGCCTTGTGATGATAACTATAATTATATATTTAATGCAGTTATAGATGACCAATAAAAAAGAGACAAAATGTGGCTTAAGACATTTTTTTAAATTCCTAAAATGTCTGTTGACAAAAACAGAATGAGATGTTATTTTAATTCTTTTAGCTGTGTTCTTATTTATTTGTTTATTTATTTATTTGTTCCCCACCAATGTCAAGATCATTACTCCCATGATACTGGTCACTGTTACAGAGTTGTAACTAAAGAAAGTCTTAAACACAAATTTTGACAATACCTGTAGGTCACAATGTGAATGTTTCTTCCATGTCTATCTTCCAGCCAATAAAAATTCAGTCTGTTGAACTCTACAAAATACCCACCTTTTTTCTTTTCTTTTCTTTTTTTTTTTTTTACATGACTCACCCATTTCCATGCAAGACACGCCCACTCTGAACTCACTTACAAAACCTCAGTCAAATGTATAGGCATAAGTGGATAGAGGTACCGTCATTCATTGGTTTTGATGATGTGAGACCAAAAGGTTTTGGCTGTTGCCATCTTGGTTTTTGGGTGAAAAGTAGCAACATATGCGACTAGAAGCAGGTCTGTGGGAGTCAACATACCACTGCTGCTAATGCTACTGCCATCTGGTTTTATAGTTTGAAGCATGTTGTGTCCACACACTCATTAATGTGGATGTTTTCCATCAACTACCAAAACCAACGGTATCACTCATTACCTTGCTTCCTGAAGGGGAGGTCAGGGGTATCATTTTTGGTTTGGTTTGTTTGTCTGATTCAGCCTGTTTACGTGGAAGTTTTTATTCCTGTTTAATTCCGAATAAAAGCTAATTATGCTTTAAGATGATCATGTAAACATAAAATATTAATTCCAAATTAATCTTGATGCCGAACGAAGTCAGTTGTTTATCACCTCCACCAAGGAGGTTATGTTTTTGCCAGAGTTTGTTTGTCGGTCTGTTAGTTAGTTAACAAGATTACTCAAAATTAGGGACGGATCTTGATTAAATTTACAGGGTAGGTTGGTAATGGGGAGATCTGGAAATTATTAGATTTTGGTGGTGATCCGAGGTGGCGGTCAAGATAACTCAAAAACTTACTGACTGATTTCGATGACATTTTCAGAATGTGTTGGGAGTGTCACAAGGAACAAATTATTATATTTTGGTAGTGATCCGGAAGAGATCCTGGATTACTTTGCAATGTATTCTCCACTCCAATGTGAAACTTCAAAGTAATCCAGAATCTAACAACCAACAAACATTCATACACCAGTGTGAGTGGCACTGGAGGGTGAAGTGTATTGCCCAAGGACACAACGGACCGGCTAGGACCGAGCAGGATTCGAACAGCCAACCCTTCAGTTACCGGATGACCCGCTCTACCAACTGAGCCATGTTTTTCTGATCTCAGTTTACCATAACACAGACATTTTCTCTTCACCACTGACTCTGGCTGAGTTCTTCCCCCAGGTTTTGTCTCGGTCTTATTCTGGTTCCGTTGTCATTAAATCTGTTCTCCCTTCAACACCGTGCATCTGAGTCCTCTGTCTGTCCAAAAGGTGGTTTTGACAGACAGCAGACATTTAATCCCCCTGTTTATCTTCTGGTTGAAAACAATGGTCTGCATTTATGAAAACCCTGCTCTGTTTGTGCTGTCAGTTTTCATTTAGTGTTTCTTTGAGTTGATATCAGCAAAAAAAAAAAAAAAAAAAAGACAAATCCAAAGCACACTTTTAAAAGAGCAATTTAACAATAATTGACCAAAGAACAGTTGTTTTTCATTGTTGTTGTTTTGTTTGTTTTTTTTACATTTATTGCAGATATTTTTTATGTACATATGCTTATTTACAAAGTTATCCATGTGTTTTGATCTTTAAGAGTCCTTAAGTAATTTCCTGTTTTCCCTCTAAGTATGATTAGAAAATCCCATGAACAATCATAAAAAAAACAAAAAACAGACTATAAAAAAAAATAAATGGGACCAACTATTTTTAATATATGCAAAAGCAAGTGAATGTACATAGTTGAAAAATAAATACTATTGACAACATTTCATCAGCTACAGGCATTTAAAATAGCCTTTGTATGCATGTTAGACATACTGTATCTCTAACATAAAGTATTTATTTGTACAGTGAGACTGAGCTGAGCCTTACACTGTGTATGAAGTCTTGTCTTTTATTTTATTTTTTATTTTTTTTTACTATAAATTACATTCTTTGTAGACTTAGGGTTGTGCTTCTGTTGTGTAGATTTAAGTTAGATTTGATGGTTGCAGAAACACTGTCTTCCCACACCCCCTAAAAAAGATGAAATATTACAGAACATACATTTTCAACATGAACTTGCACAAAATAGGACAAAAAAGAAAAACTGTTGTCAGTCATTGTAATATTTTAAATGCAATAACTTTTTTGTCATACAGTCCATTATGCCAATACTATCCCTTTGACACATTTGATATATTTCCAAAGTGTACTTGTTATGTGTTACATTTTAAGGCTTTTGCAGCATAGCAATATTTCAAAGTACCGTATTTTCTGGACTATAAGGTGCACTTAAAAGACTTAATTTTCTCCAAAATCGACAGTGCGCCTTATAATCCAGAGTGCCTTATATATGGATCAATCCTGGTAGTGCTTTAGTGACTGGGAATTTTGACTTTTATCTCATAGTTTGGGTTTTTTATCTCATGATTTAGACTTTTTATCTTGTTGTTTTTGACTTTTATCTCATAATTTTGGCTTTTTATCTTGTAAATTTTGACTTTTATCTCATAATTTGGGTTTTTTTATCTCATGATTTAGACTTTTTATCTTATAAATTTTGACTTTTATCTCATAATTTTGGCCTTTTAGGTCATGATTTTGACTTTTTTCTCATGAATTTGACTTTGTATTTCAAATTTTGACTTTTTATCTCATACATTTAGATTTTTTTATCTCATGGTTTTGACTTTTTATCTCAAATTTTGACTTTTTATCTCATACATTTAGATTTTTTTATCTCATGGTTTTGACTTTTTATCTCAAATTTTGACTTTTTATCTCATACACTTAGATTTTTTTATCTCATGGTTTTGACTTTTTATCTCATAATTTTGACTTCACTTAATGTGCCTTATAGTCTAGTGCGCCTTATAGTGCGGAAAATATGGTATAAGTCATTTGTAAACACCACAGTATGTACTTGAATCTATTAATATCCACTCTTTTCACAGAACATAAGCTCTGAGAGTTTGGGTTATAGTTGAATATGTTTAAAGTGATATGGTTTGTTGTTTTTCAGCTGCAACATGGATGTACTCCTTCCAATTAAGTCTCATACATGTACAGTATATTGGCCTTAAACCTTTTCTGCTATAACTGTAACCTGACCTGTGGATGTTTAGAGAATTTCTAAAGTCACAAATAAATCATGTTTAGTTTGTATTTAATTTCCTTGAAGAACAATTACACTCAAAGGGATATAGGTCTGAAGAAACTTAAACATTTTTTAAGTAGAGTTAGGGCACAACTTTGATCAGTTTGTCATGGTGCTCATATTCACATAATAATGCAAATGTCTGACAGGTTTTAAACGCAGGTAGTTTCCAAATGCAAACGTAGAACTACTTTATTCAGCAGCTACGTCCCCAGTGCTGTCCACTTAAAGCAAAGTTAGACTGAAACCACATCCTTTTCTGACTTAATGATGTGACATTATAGTACCTGTTATATAGACCTGTGATCAAATAAATTATCATGTTTAAAAGATGTGTTTAGAATTTTTTTCCCACCACTCGGGGGCAGAATATCTCAAATCCCCAGCCTTAACATATTATCACCTTATAAATCTATTATAGCTAATGTGTTAGCAAACAGTTGCTCATTTACACCTTAGCAGACACACTGGAACATTTGCATTCATTTGAAGTGGTCTCTGGCCACCTGACAAATATACATCCAGTATCCACAGTTATTGTATAGAACTTTATTTATAATACAATGGATTGGTGCTTTTGATAGTTTTAATGTTTGTTGTTTTTCTCTCGACCAGTTAAGGTTGGCAGAACTGTAGGGTCTCTTGCGTACACATATAAAGTAAAATAAAGTAAAGTAGGTAGTGACAGTTTATCAAGGTGGACAGTTATTCTCATACGTTCTCATGTCATGTTACCCATAATAGCATAAAAGCCTTTTTATGCTACACAGCAAATGTAAGGTCTGTGACCGTCCTGACAAATTTAAGAGTAAGAAGATTCACCCAAGAGCTCATAAAAAAAAAAAAAATGCTCCCTTTGTTTTTATTTTTTAAACTCATAGCAATTTTACTATTTAAATAAGAAACCTACAAAATGTAATGAAAATGAGAACTCAAGCTAATGTGACAGAAAACAAATACACTATCATTTTTAGACTTATTTGGGACTTGAGTATAAAGGTTTCTTATCTTAAAAAAACACCTTGATTTATCACTGAAATACTGAGATCTAAGAAACACCACCACACAAGAACACCTTTGAACCCAGTCTCTCCATAATGTGCTTGAAGCAACACAGTACCCACTGAGTTTGCTTTTGCTTTTTCTGCACGTCAGCAGTCACTTTCATATGTTTTAGTCCAGTCTCTCTCTCACTTTTTTTATTTTTTGCTCCAGTTAATGAAAGCTTACCCGCAGGTGCAAGCTAAGTGATATGATGCGTTCCTACTCAGCCCACTGTATGAATGTTTGTCACTCTCAGTGAACCAAATGTCATTAAGGTGAACAGCAACACATGTCAATTTGTTAAAAAAAAAAAAAAAGAGTTCATGTATACCCTGATTCATTTATATTGTCGTGTTTTTGTTTTTCATTCCTTATATTCTGACAGGTAAAAACATACTTAACTGTTCTCATTCCATTCTGGCATGATGCTGACACTATGTACAGTGTGATACTGATGTGGCGATAGTGTACGCGGTATCCCATGGGTGTAGATGTACTCGTTTCCCTGTAGGCTGGCTGTTGGTGACTGGATCCCTGCCCCGGGACTGCACTGTCGGCCCAGAGTCTGATGGGTCATAGGACCCTGGTACATGGCCGTATGGTGGCCGTCGCCGAGCTGTGGAGAGGCGTGACCTCCAAGTCTGGACACCAGAGACCCTGAGGTGAAGTGAGCAGAGAAGTGCTGGTAGGGAAGCCGCTCCATTGGCTGCATGGTGGTGACCGAGCAACTCCCATAGGGTGAAACGCTGGCCCAAGTGTTACAGCTGATGTCCTCCAAACTGGGAACAGGCTCGGCTCCCTGCGACGCGCTGGCATACATACAGGCCTGTCGCTGGCTGGATTCACTGCGGTAGGGCCCGCTGGTCAGGCCCAGGGTCTGGGGATAGCCGACGGGTCGATAGTAATGGTCCTCCTCGCTGGACGAGCTCTCCACATAGGCCTTCTTATAACTGTGTTCACCTGAATGACAATCATCCTCCACTGCAAAAAAAACAATAATTTAAGCACAGTTACTTCACTTTGCTATCATCGTCAACCTGACCCTCTCAGGTTTAATGTTTTTAAACATATTATTCTTCTTCGTAAATCAAAGATAAGAATCTAACATGAGTTCTAAGGTGGCTGTGAAGCTCCATCTTTGCCCAGAAGGTTCTGTCACAATGAGGAGATGTGAATGAAGGGGAACAGCAGACGATCACACTGACAGCCATTTTGGCTTTTGCTGTGGCTATTCTGTTCTTTATTATTATTATTATTATTATTATTATTATCTCCACCAAGGAGGTTTTAAATTCAGGTCTGTTTGTCTGTCTGTCTCTCAGCAAGATTATGCAAAAAGAGCTGAACGGATTTTGATGAAACTTTCAGGTATGAAAGATAATGGGTCAAGGAAGAACCCAATAGATTTTGAGGAATGAAGGTCAAAGGTCAAGGTCTAAAACACATAAGTGGTAATATCGGCTCAGTTGGGAGAACGAGTCGTCCATTGACCGGAGGGTTGGTGGTTCGATTCCCACTCTGTCCTAGTCAGTCCGTTAGTTCCTTGGGCAAGACACTTTACCCTCCTAGCCTCCAGTGTCACTCACACTGGTGTATGAATGCGTATGAATATTTGGTGGTGGTCAGAGTGTATAAAATGAAAGTCTTCTGTTATGTTAAGTATGAAATATATATATATACAGCTGAAAATAATAATTATATATATATATATATATATATATATATATATACACACACACAACTGTTAGATTCAAAGGTCAATATCAGCATGTGGGATCAAAAATAAATAAATAAATAAAAGGATTTATAGAAGCAGGTTTTGCTTCATATCAAACTGTAGAGCAACTATATTGTCGTGGTTGTTGAAAACTAAGTCCAAAGGCTCATAACCAAGCACCACAGACAACTGCTACGTTTACATGATCTTTTTTCATTCCAAACTTATTTATTCAGAATAAAATAATTCACAATTGAATGTATTTCTTTTGTGTTTACACAGACATGTTAATTCCAAATAAAGGTTTCCATGGAAACGGGTGTATTCCACTCTAGTTAATTGGGCTTTAAGAGCTGGAAGTATGGAGGGTTCTGATTGGACAGAACGGCCGCTTAACACCTGGATGTCTACAGGAAGAAAACGATCGTGTCCACTTTCTGTTTTGCTTTTCTTTCAATTCACATGTAACGTGTGATTTTTACATTTATTTTTGTAATAATTACGAAGCAGCAGCTCGACTGAATCAACCAGGAATAAACACACTAAAGCTGACAGCGCAGAATATGTGTCGTCGCACCAGGAACATGTGCAGAATGACTGGAATAATGTTAAAGTTTAATTAAGTGTTTACATGTCAGAGGAATTATTTAATTTGGAATTAAGACCAGAATAAACCAGTGACTTTATTCAGAATTAAGTTTAATTTGTAATTATCATTTTCAACTTGAATTAGGTGTTTACATGGTCATCAGTCAAGTATGCAATAAATACCTTCATTTCTGATGTTTAAGGGTGCACTGAAAACATTTCATCAATCATCCTAGTCCATAGTCCCTTTGCCAAATTTAATTGTTGAATTTTTTATTTTATTTTATTTTTTTGGGTTCTGTAAGTTTGTCATATTACCACTTAATTTTGTTGAAGAAATTAATCTTACATGTTATTTTTTATATGTTATTTACTTACCTTTATTATTATTATTATTATTGTTATTATTAATAATTAGGCTTTTAATCATAATGGAGGGGGACATGAATAAGCCCTTAGGCCATAGGAGTCAAACTTCAGTCCTGGAGCGACTTTAACCCTTTAACTCCTGAGACCTTAGCAGTTCCACAGTAAAAAAAATAATTAAAATAAGGAACAAAACGAACAAAAATGACCAGAGTCATCCATAAAATGTGGAACTACTAAAGCGTCAGGAGTTAAAGGGTTAAAGTGAATCATGTGGAAGAGGGAACTATCTAAAACACTCAGGACACTGGTCCTCCAGGACTGGAGTTTGACACCTGTGCCTTAGGCCTTTGTTCCCACTGCAGCACATTGTTTCTGTATAAGTTATTTATTTGATATTCTGTTCATTCGTATGTATTATATTTTCCCTTCTGTATTATTTTTTCATGTGCAAATAAATAAAATAACAAATAATAAATACATCTTAAAGCGAAATTAAACAGGAATAAAAACGTCCATGTAAAGGGGTCTAATGAGCGTCCCCTTCACGACTGTCATGCATGAACTCTCCCAGTTACAGTTTAATTCATATTAGTGTGAATATAAACTGTCCTGTACTGAATAACAATCTGTGTTGTTGTTCCACGTTCCTGTTCCAGAGTGGTCTCGTACCTTTCCTCTTAATGCAGTGGTAGTCCTGTCCATGCTCGTGGGGGAGGGGGTAGGAGCCCGACTGAGGCAACATGTCCTGTGAAGAGCTCGTAACTCCATTGTCACATTGGGAGTACTGGGTGCTCAGGGTGTTTGGGGTGGTCATGCCCTGGATTTCTCCACTGAATGGGCTGTGACTGGAGCCTACCCTCTGACGCACTGTACTGCGAGGGACCACAGGGTACTCCTTGGTACTATATAATAGCAAACAAATGAGAGAGAGAGAGAAAAAAAAAAAGAGTTCAGAATGTTATGTTTTAGGGTAAAGCTGCACACGGTAACTGAAGAAATCAAGATATGTTTGCAAAGAAAATCATCTCCATTCATAAGTAAATCACACCCACTTAGGCTACACTGAAAGATGCTCCACTGGGGAACCACCCCCCACCCACCCTCCCCCCCGCTCTGCTCTGCTGAAAATGCCAACATATACTTCCCTCCTATTAATCTACAGTATCCATCAATACAGGTCTTTGATTTCAGAGATTGCTTTGGTTGAAAAAGTGACCTGGTTTTGCAATGAGCGCTCCCTTTAAAACCATAACCAAGAGCAGACGTGCATAGCTTACTATGCTCTGCTGGATTGAACAATGGCATGTAAGATTGATAGTGCGGTTTGGATCTGGACCAAGCTCTGTACATTTACAAGTTTTAGGTGAAATGAATTTCACTCAAAATGTCGTATTACCTTGTGGGATGCACCTACTTAACTAACTTAACGTGTGTCTGTTTTAATCAAATGCACTTTTTTTTTTTTTTTTTAACAAAATAAGAGTAGTAAAACAGTCTACTAAGAATGACTAATGAATGCCACAGGGTACAGAGACCTTTTTTTCTTTGCAGCATTTATCTTTATAAACATTTAATTACAAAAATGAAAGTAGACACTATTTGAGGATTTTTGCAGAAAAGCCCCCCCCCCCCCCCCAACCCCCCCGATTTAAAATCTTCAGGTCTGTGTGCGCTGCCTACAAGGTTGGGTGGGGGTGGAGGTAGAGGTGGGGGGTGGAGGGGTTTAAAACCAGACTTTTGCCTTTGAAAAAGTGTTTTCCATGCAGTACGGACGCTCTATCCCTCATCTGGACTGAATAAGAGAGAGAGAGGGAGAGCGAGAGGGAGAGCAGTGTAGTTGTGTATTGGTTGACTGCTGGACCAAATGATACTACGAGCTCAACACGAATGCACACCCACTCACACATGCACAGACTCACAGGAATAGCTACAGCGTCCATGTCCAAAGAGCTGTGTGTGTGTGTGTGTGTGTGTGTGTGTATGGGAGATGTTACAGTAATGTTTCAGAGGTTCTTCCAGATCAACCATAAAAGTCTTCAACATGAAAACTGGCCGACGATCAAGAACTACACTTACATCACAAAAAATAACACTCACTGAAAATGACACTCGTAACTGGCGAGCGTTTGGGTTAGTGAAAGATTAAAGTGGGGCTGTTAAGTGACAGTCCAACTACAATGTCAGTAATCCCTCACTAATTGCGGTAACATTTGATGTCTTTCAGTTTGAGTCAGTATTTCCATTTATAACTGCAGAGAAACAACGGAATAAATACATTACTATTGATATTTGATACATACTTAGTAACTAAAGTGAACGCTGCTGTTACCTTTGCATTCTGGACATTCGATGCAGCTCCATGTCATCACTTCCACGGAAACCTTTTGCAAATGGATTATTCTCTATCTTAAGCTGAGTGATCTGCAAACAGAACAAGCATTAACACTCTGGCGTATGTGTAATAGTCACAGCGCTGGATTTGGTTTCAAATTATATTTTAAACAGACTTTATAAGACAAAAAAATACCCCAAAAAGTTGAGTAGAAATAGCACATTTTAATTTAAATTCATGGCTATGGAGATGAATTTACATATTTAATTAAATTAATGATACTGTATTTAGTTTCCATATGATTTTCTTAATGGTTTAATATCTGTTTGTTTTATACAAGGTTATTTAAGCACAATTTTCCTTATTTTCTGCAATTTTCTCATTATGTCCTGGTTGTATGTATATGAAAATGTCCTTTTAATGCTTTTGGTTTACTTTAATATACACAAATCTATTCATCAAAATGGAGAGCATGGTTGACAGGTTTTTGTTTTTGTTTTTTTCCTAAAGAGTACATTTATGCTTTTTTCATACTTTCTGAATGCTGCTGATAAAAATCTGAACAATTATTTGAATGGAATAATTGTGGTTTAGTTCTCTGAGGTTATGATGATGATAATAATGCCACAATAATAATGAGAAATAATTAGTTTTATTATTACTACTAATACAACAGGTTAATATGAGAAAAGATCATTTTAAGATATAGACCACACATATTACTGTATTATGTCCAGCTCTTAAGGCCATATATAAAAGCTGAAATAGAGCGAAATGGAGCTTTATCATAGTCTTTCAGAAAACATTGTTCCCTGGTATAAACAGGAATTAGGAAAATAGATGTAATTTTTTTAAATTTAATTTTTCCAGAATATTTGTGTTTTTGGATAGTCCCAAAATTGTAAGCTACCATATCACAGATCCTTTAGCATTTATTGCTCATAAATACAAATCTACTTTGTTCAGAAAAAAATGTAACTGTTTGGTCAAAGTAATTATTTTACTTTTATTACACATAGGTTAAAATCTGCTGTAACGGTCGTATTTATATAATTTGTAAAATGTGCTATAGGTGCAGGTTAAATGCCAACATTTATCTCTAATAGAGAATGGTTTCTTACAAACAAGACAACATATATTCATGAACAGAATGAGTTTAGATGCATGTGCTCACAACTGAATAACCAAAGACGACAAAATATGAAAGTCACATTTCCAGAAACCCACAATGCTTTTAGAGATCTAAAATAAAAGGTGTTTCAATAGGACAGGGGTCTCAAACTCTATTTATTTAGGGGCCACATACAGACTGATTTAATCTCCAATGGGTCGAACCAGTAAAATGAAAACAATAACTTATAAATAATAACTACACATTTTTTGTCATTGTTTTAGTGCAAAAACCTACATTAAATTATAAAAGTACTTTTATAAATTATCCAAATGCAAAAAAATAAAAATAAAATGTAACATTATTCAGCCTCTATTTATTATTTATCCATGTGTGTTATGGATCAGTTCTACAAACATTAAACTCTTAGTAACATGGTTAAAATGTGGTGTAATTTTCTTCAGTTATTCACATTTGTTCAAGTTATTTACATTTTGTTGATACAGGATAGTTTGTAAATGTAAATATTTTCATAATTTAATATTTTTAAAGTCAAACCATGATTTTTTTTTTAATTGTCATTTATAGACAAAGAAAAAACTGAGAAGAAAATATGGAGTTATTGTTATGCTCTTAATCAAACGGGCCACATTGGAACCATTGGCTGGCCGTATTTGGCCCCCGGGCCGCATGTTTGAGACCCCTGCAATAGGATATATTTAATGAATAATTTGTACCATCACTTTTGATGCTTAACAAGTAGTCGGCTGCATGCTTTACAGATGTAAACTCTATAATTTATTACATTTTAGTAGAAACATCTACCAACTTTTTAAATACAAAACAGAAAAAAAAAAAAAAAAAGGTGTGTGGGATTTGTTTTGTGAGCCACCGTGAAATAGTAACTTAATCCCAGGAAGGTTAAACACAATCCAGGGATATCCCTCTCATGAGCAGTGGTTTCTGGCAGGTAATTAGTTGGAAGGTCTTATGTGCTTCCAGATTTTCTGACAAGACTGAAGGTTTAGTTTGCACGCTGGCTGACACTTTCACCAGACCTTATAAAATTTCTGGTGTGACACTTCACAGGCTTCTTGTTAATACACCCTGCATGGCAGAGCATTTATATATTATTGAAGCTTTTTTTTTTTATTTTATTTTGGCTTTGTTTGTTTTTTTGTTCAACAGCGCTGTCAAAATCATTTTAGTTCATGGGCTACATCCAGCTCAATTTGATTTCAACTGGGTCAGACCACTAAAATAATAACACAATTACCTAGAAATAATGAAAAATGCCATTTTTTCCCTCTTTGTTGAAGTGTAAAATATAAGTATCCATTCACAAAAATGTGCACAACCTGAAAAACCACACATTTCTAATGGAAAATAAGTGTAATTTTAACACTATTATACACTAACTACACTAACTTCTCATTTATACATGTACGTTATGTGTAGATCACAGTGGATCTTACAAAGGCACAAAAAAATTCATAAAAAACTGGAAAATAAGTTTGACATATTTGATCTTAAGTGTAATTTTTTCAAACGTATTCAACCTATGGATCAAATTTAAACCTTTTGGAGTGACCAGTTTTGGTCCACAGGCCATATGTTTGAAACCCTTGTTTTAAAACTATGCAATATAAAACCTTTCCGCTTTTTTTTTTTTTTTTTTTTTAACTTTTTCAACAACAAAGCGACAAATTTGAAGAGTACATTTCTGCAATTTGCAAACACATATAAACTCCCGTAAGAATTCCTGTAGAAGCTAAATTCGGACTCAAAACAATCAAGAACAATTCATCGACAACTTCAAAGTGTGCCGTTTTTACATTTTACTGCACTGTGTCAAAAACCCGCTCATTAAAATAACTGAGGTCTACATGCACATATTTCCAGATGCTTTAAGCTTAGAGATCATTTTCAGAAATAACAACCTAAAAGTAAATGAAATAAATGTAATAATAAAACATTAAAGACATTTCAGATTTAAAAAAAAAAAAAAAAGAATGCTTAATTTGAACAAGGATGTGAAATCTCCTGCCAGCTTTTGACATTTGCACCAGATTCATAAGCTGAGAGTCCAACAGGTGAATTGGACATGTGCCTTCAACTCCTATTATTGCTCTGGTGCATGTGAAGACTGGTTTGATTAGACAGTTGTGGCTAAAAGGGCTCTGGAAATCAGACATTGCTTGTTTTTCTGCAGGTCTGGAAAGCTCTAATAATTAGCCCGCGGGGTTACGATCTCAGTAACCCCAATAACATGTTTGAAAAATAATGAATGGTTTCTCCAGAATGTCGGCCATTTGCGCTTCCTGTTCCCAGAAACTGAGGCCGGACCTGGGATTGGCTGAGGGAACATTATGAGCGTTCGCCCCCTTCTCTCCCTTATTCCCCAAACTAAAAAACCAATAGGCCTAGACGGTCAAATGATGTTAAACAGATACTGTTTACACACATTTGTATTGCCCAGGAACCGTTCCCACAAAACTACGCAGAGTAAATATTTGACTGTATTTTTTACTTGGTTCTACAGGAGAACTAAACAAGTAGGAATAAACAACTGGAGGACCTCAAAAACACATTTAATTAACTCTGTAAAATATTATCTGTTTAACCCTTTGCACACTACGGTTGTAAATATTCCACTAGTTTTTGTAATGAGGCACTGCTCAACACTGTGATTAACTTTTTTTTTTAATTTATTTATGATCCTTAACATTTCATGGGTCAATTTCATGAATAATTCTGTATTTTGTTCATACTGGTTAATTTTTCAATAACACAATATTTTCATTTTTTGGTTTCATTTTGTTTGTGTTTTTCATTTCTTTCTCCACAAATATCATAATTATTATTATTATTTATTATTGAGTGTTTTTGTTGTTTCTGTATTTATTCTTGTTTATGGTTGCCATATATATATATATATATATATATATATATATATATATATATATATATATATATATATATATCAAATATACTGTTATTTTTCTTTTGGAAGAAGGAGTTTTTTTTTGTTAGGAAAACTGATACCATAAGAAGGGCTGGGATTTCATAAGTGTTAACTTCCACCCACTCATTTTGAACATGCTTGTATTGTTTTTGTTTTTTTATTGTATGTTTTCTTTTTCTTTTCCATTTTTTTAAATGTAAAAAAAAATAGTCTGTATGGTGTTAGAAATTCCATGACACTCTCAAGGAAGTTATTGATGGGACTCAATAATCAATATCAGTTCTTCTAGTCAACAATCCAAAATGTATTCTTCAAACTGCTAAATAATTTTAATATTATTTCAACATGCAGTAGCTGTTTATATGACTGTTCACCTGTGCAATATATTTATATTTATTCTACTGCTGCCATGCTCTCTCTACGGTGCACTTTGAACTTATACCTTTTATACATTTTACTAGTTTTTAGTAATATATTTAAGTATTATTTTACCTAGTACTTTGAATTTATATATATATATATATATATATATATATATATATATATATATATATATATATATATATCTGTGTATTTTTACACTGCTGGAAGTTGTCTTTTAAATGTCATTTTTTTACGGTGTTGTGTATGATGACAATAAAAATAATTTTATTCTATTCAAATAGGAAAATTAGGCTAAATGTCACTAATGTCCTTCATACCTGTTACATATTCACATCAACAACACAAATTATTTATAAATAAAGGTATATGTTTCCCCTTCTTCAACATGAACACTAGAAGTTGACAAATTTGAGTTGTACATTTTCATTTAACTATTCAATTTAATAATAAATGACAAATAAGTAATCCACTAAAAAGTCATTCTGTTTTTGTATTATATATTAGGTTGCATATAAATGATATAAATATATATTTAATATATTACTATATATGTGTAAAGTTAACTTTCTGTCATTCACACTTTATTAAAAGCAAACAGACGATGCGCAAAATAAGTAGCCGACTCATGACATATTGAGATTAATACCATATCCCTGAGGTGAACCTTTTAAAATTGGCCTGTTAGACAAATATATTAGATTTATTGAAGTTCCTAACACATGATTGGGATTTAACATTTTGTCATTTGTCACTTATACCAAATTGCAGCCGTTTGTGAACAAGTACATGAAATTGTATCACTGTGAATAAATAAGAAGTAAAAAAAAAAAAGGATTTTAATCATAATATGGACATTGAACATTGGTAAGTGTTTTAAAAACTAGTCCAATTTTTAAGTTTTTTTTATCATTTAAAAATATTACGATAAAAATGATTATTCTTGTTATTATTATGTTGTGTAATTCTGTTCGCCCTGAGGACCAGTACTTTAAATAATGTCTCTTGAGGTCAGACGTGCTCTAATGGAGGATGCAATTTAATTTAATAGTATTTTTTATCAGTGCCTCAGTGTGGTATCAGGGTTTCTTTCAACTCTCATAGGCTCCCTATCTTAATCTGGTTCAACACACACATTGTAAAGACGCTCTTGATTGTAATAATGTTTTTCACTGCTTCCTGTTTAGAGACACCGACATGGGATGTAAAGTAGTGCAGGGTATTTACTGTGTCGTAAACACACTGCGTAGACAACACCAGAAATGTACAAGTACGCCGTGACCCACTCACCTTATGGTTTTGGTAGGATGTAACCGCAATGAAAGCAGTCTCAGGGAAGACGTGGGTGCAGAAGGCTGTGTTTTTGGAACCGAAGCCGTTGTTTTCATCAGCTTTTACAATGTGGATCCTCGGCTGATACTTATGCATCGAATTTAAGATGATCTGTGGAAAAACACACACCTTTAGATACTTCATTTCTTGATAATTTCCTTAAATGTAGTTAATAAAAAAAAACAAAAAAAACAGATACACTCCAACAGTGGGTCTGAGTGAAGTGATAATGGAATAAATGTATTCCATAGTAATTATATTAATTATTTAATTTAGCTGCTTTTTTTTTTTTTTTTTTTTTTTTTTTTTGGCTAATTTGCTTATTTTCTTAGAATAATATGTCAATATGTTTTAGGAGGTGGTGTAGCATTAATTCTTAGAATACATGTATTGGTCTACTTGTATTCATCCTGAATTTTCATTTGTTATTTGATGCACATATTGAAATGTCCACATACTCTATCAGGTTTCCATTTGACTGATTGCTTTTATGATCTCATGATATTCACCCAAAGGACATAAAAGAATATAAATAAATATAATATGAACATTCCACGCTGGTGACACAAGGACAGCAAATTCAGTGACAGAAGGAAAATGTATTTCTTATATGATAAATCTGTGTTACTAAAAAAATGCCACAATTATAGTTTCATTATATGCATTTTTTTTCTTTGCATTTACATGTTTTTGTTTGTTTTTTGATGTGAAACCAACATTTTGTTGTTGTAAAGCTTTTCCATATTCTACATTCATTTTTGAAATATTCTGCCTTTGAGTGTTTGTCATGATTGGACCATAAAAAGATTACAAATAAAATAAGTATTTGATGGAAATAAATTCTGAAGTTGTGAAAATGTTTATTTTATTGACTTTTTCAGCCGTTTTGGCACAGCTCTAAATTGGCACAAAAAAAAAGGCTTGGGTGGATTATTATCCCGAAATGAATTTTTATCTTTTGAACCAATAAAAAAAATTAAGATTAGTAGCATTTCAATGTCATCACAAAAGTCTTCTTCAGACATTTAAAATAAACACTGTAAGAGTAATATAAAACGGAAGTGTAAAACATATACGTAAATCTTATTAAATAAAAACAAACAACAAAAACCCATCTTATAAATATCTGAGTTTTCAGTCAAATTAATCTAAATTTTACTATTTTTCAGTAACTGACACATGTATAATTTTACAGACAAATCAAATAAAAAAAAAAAAACTGTAATTTCTCTTTAATTAAACATAAACCTGTGCAATGTACCGATGGTATCGATGAATTCCAGTTTTTCGTTTGTTGCTGTTGAGTTAAAATGAAAAATAAATAAATAAAAATATTTCTCCTCCTCTTATGGCACTCGGGAGTTTCGGGAGCACCCACCCTCTCTCTCCCCTCTCCCTCCCCACAGAATACTGGCACGCGCAACCTCCCGAGGATTCACGCGCGGCGCACAGCAATAATTCACTCAGCTCTATTCGGAGCTCCGGTCCGGTTCGAGCTCCGACTCCGGTACATAACCCCCCCCCCCACACACACACACACACACGCGCGCGCGCGCGCGAATACACGCACGCACCACACACATGCCTCTGCCTAACGTTACATTTACAACTGATCTATGTTAATGACCAATAGAACCAGAACACTCTCCATTGTCGCACATTGTACCGTAAAAAGTTGCAGTTCCACCTCAGGTAGACGTTAGATTGGAACGGGCCGGAAGGGGGCGGTGCTCAGTACGTTGGACGCGATTGGGAGTTTAAGTCTCCGCCCCTTCCGGGAGATTCATGGGGCCTGAGATTGGAAAATTATTGAATGGTATTCAATGGGAAATAAAATGCTAAAATCATATCTGGTTTGTCATGTGTCCTGAATCACACACATGTTGTACGTCATAATAAATAATAATTATTGATGTGTGTTTCAACGGCTTCTGTTAACCAACAGCTGATTCATTTGCAAGTAAATCCTGTTAATAATTTGGACTACACTACATATGTGACTCCACACCACAGCTGAGCGGAGTGTGACGTCACATGTAGTCTCTTACTAGCCCACATAAAACCTAATGTCATGTTTGCTTCCCATCAAAAAAGGGTGGTCTGTCAATGCCACATCAAATATTTCTTAACTGTTAGCATATGTGTATTTCAGAGCACTTGTCAAACGTAATCAGCATTTAGCTTGATTCGCTCCATTCACTCCCATTCAAATTTTTTCAGAAACTAAGCACCCATGGACCGGAAGTACTGTCACTTAAATGACAAAGGTAAAAATGAATGTAATGTTACAAAAACCTGTGCAATGCTCGTGGAATCAAAAGCATTTACCATTCATTTAATAGTGTATAAATGACTGTATAATATCATTCAACAGAGGTTCTTAAATATAAGTGACTGAACGTTGTCAAACATGTCTGACTTGTTAAAAATAAACCTGCTGCACATCATTGAAGCCTTATTTCACTTGCATTTTGTTATTTCAATGTCACTTTGCATCACCATGTCCTTCCTCTCCATCTAGTTTCGATGGTGTACAAGAAATTTTGAGTAAAAAAAAAAACTGTATTGAATGACTCAGTTCTCTAATCAGTTTCAGACAAATATAATAAACTATATTCCATCCTCGTGGTGCTCAGATTTGCCAAAACACTCCACATGAAAGGAAAAAAAAATAATAAAAGCACGCCACGACGAAATATGTCCAATTAAATACACCCGATTCAGCTTTTTGACTGCGCTGCATCTGAGTGTCATATTTCACGCCATAGCACGTCCAGACTTTAGTCCCGCCCCCTGTCCACCCGGCCGTTCCAATCTAGCATCTACCAAAATGAATTGGGGTCAATGGGGCAAAATGGCTAAAGTGATACTTTCTAAAGTACCTGTTCACTAGATTTCAACTGTTATTTTCGTAACTTTGTTGTGTATTTTATTTCAGAAGTGAAATTGAAACTTACTCGTGTTCTTTTGTTGACCTACAGATTGGGAAGTTGTTTTTTTTCCCTGCAACACACTAGCATTCAGCTAAAGAGTGCTGATTGGCCAGAGAAGACCTGCGACTGTGTACGACCAGAACCTGCGAGCGTGAACAAGCACTTCATCTACACACACGTGAACATGTCCACTTACACTACATAGACTATAGCAGTAAGTACAGTAATGGATACCATTATTATGTTATATATCATTATAAACTTACATAATGATCTGATATATCTTCTCAAGGCCAGATGACGTTGTCGACAAGGTGTCGGGAGGGGGAATCTTGGAGGAATGAGACTACAGGCTATAATGGCGTTTGTCGTAAAGTGGTTTGTGAAGTGTGACGTCAGGCGTATAGCTTGAAATGCCATTTGACACGAATCCAAAAGGGTAAAAAATGTATACAGTATATTACAGAAAAATGCATTCTTTTACCCCTAGTATTGAATGTAACATTAAAATGAGCAAACACACAACTATAGTCCTAGAACTGAATAATTCCAGGGGCTCAGCTCCATAGAACGCCATTCATTCTGTACTTATCCTAGATCACCATCTAGCTGTAGTACCATCCAGAACAGTTGTTTAGTGCTTATTCTCCTCTATTAAATGTTCTCTGTCTAAACCGTTTTACACTAAATTTCACATCCTGATATTGCTACTATAACTAGCCTAGCTTTAGCTTAATTTCCTGCTCAGGCTCTGAACACATAAAAATCATACAGGAGGGGCACGTGCAGAAGGGGGAGGGGCAAATGACAGTTTGGTTTGGTTGACGTAACACCGTTCAATCATTTCATATAAACAGTGGAAAAATGAGTTTTATCCACTTGCTGAAAACTACAGACTCCAGGTACAAGTTAAAACTGTACACCCTATGTATGTATTAAAACTATTGACCCAGTGCTTCATTTGTAAAGTGCAAGCTCCCAGAGCGCAGAGGAGTAGTGGCTCCGGTGCGAAAATAAAAAAGGTGTGAGTGGAGGCGCTCGTGAACAACGCTGTGCGCCACAGCTGGGCGTTTAAACTTGACATGTAGGACTATTGTAATAACATTAGTCATACCAAATCCAGACAGAGTAGACATTCCTAGGTTTAATGCTGTATAGACAAAAAGTAAGACATTATAACTAAAGCCAGAGAATGACTGGGATGAAGCCAGATACAAACACAAACATACACAATAAGGCCTTGAAATATAGTCACCACTGTCTTCTGCTAGCTTAACTTGTTTGTTAGGTAGCTGTCTGGATAGTTAGAAAAACCTCAGTAAACTTTATTGTTTGTTTTTACATTTTTCCGTGCTAGCGAACAACAGGTACTAGGCTAGGTACGCTAACAGTCAACTGCTTTTCCAAATACAAACACATATTTTGTGGACATTGTTTAATGAGAGAAATCAACCAAACTAATATCAAAATCAGACATAAACACTAAATTAACTTGCTTTAATTATTTCATTTATAATGTTTTTTAACATTGTCGAGAGAGAGAGAGAGAGAGAGCACACTGGCTTGTTCCCCCTCAAATTAATCCCTGTATAGACTCCATGTATGTGTTAAAACTATAGACTCCATGTATGTTAAAACTATAGATTCCATGTATGTGTTAAAACTATAGACTCCATGTGTGTGTTAAAACTATAGACTCCAGGTGTGTGTTAAAACTATAGACTCCAGGTGTGCGTTAAAACTATAGACTCCAGGTGTGCGTTAAAACTATAGACTCCAGGTATGCGTTAAAACTATAGACTCCAGGTATGCGTTAAAACTATAGACTCCAGGTGTGCGTTAAAACTATAGACTCCAGGTGTGCGTTAAAACTATAGACTCCAGGTGTGCGTTAAAACTATAGACTCCAGGTGTGCGTTAAAACTATAGACTCCAGGTGTGCGTTAAAACTATAGACTCCAGGTCTGCGTTAAAACTATAGACTCCAGGTGTGCGTTAAAACTATAGACTCCAGGTATGTGTTAAAACTATAGACTCCAGGTATGCGTTAAAACTATAGACTCCAGGTATGCGTTAAAACTATAGACTCCAGGTATACGTTAAAACTATAGACTCCAGGTATGCGTTAAAACTATAGACTCCAGGTGTGCGTTAAAACTATAGACTCCAGGTATGTGTTAAAACTATAGACTCCAGGTGTGTGTTAAAACTATAGACTCCAGGTATGCGTTAAAACTATAGACTCCAGGTGTGCGTTAAAACTATAGACTCCAGGTATGCGTTAAAACTATAGACTCCAGGTATGCGTTAAAACTATAGACTCCAGGTGTGTGTTAAAACTATAGACTCCAGTTATGCGTTAAAACTATAGACTCCAGGTGTGTGTTAAAACTATAGACTCCAGTTATGCGTTAAAACTATAGACTCCAGGTGTGTGTTAAAACTATAGACTCCAGTTATGCGTTAAAACTATAGACTCCAGGTATGTGTTAAAACTATAGACTCCAGGTGTGTGTTAAAACTATAGACTCCAGGTATGCGTTAAAACTATAGACTCCAGGTATGCGTTAAAACTATAGATTCCAGGTGTGTGCTACCTAGCCTCAAGTATTTAGCAGACGTTATCTTGCCGCATCTGAACAACACTGGTGAGAAAATCAGCAGACAGCTGTGGTGTTTTATTCTGCAACGACGGACCAGTCAGACCAGACCAGTTTTTCTTTTTTTTTTTGCTTAATTAATAATTTTTAAAAAATGATTAAATTCAAGCAACAAAAAAACATCCAATGTAACAAGTCAAAATTAACTTGGTAAGATTTATTGAAATCAGATTTTCCAGATGTGTTTTATGTAAGGGATAATGTATTGCACACGCGTTACTATCAGAAAAAATAGTTAACGTCGGGAAATCTTTTTCAATCATCACGTGTGGGTAATACATTATCCCGCTTATTTCATGGGTTATTACAGCTTATTACTGCTACTACTCTAATAGACTGAAAGTAAATATTCGCTATGTTGTAACAGCTATTTTATCCAAACTACCTGTGGTACCGTGAATCTGAAGTGACAAAACTCGTTCCCATTGGCAGTGGGCGGTTATCAATAAAAATCCCCCATAGAACACTGGGAACGTCCATTCAAAGTGAATGGGAGCTGTCGTAACATTCTAGAGGCCGTAGAATAACTGACTGGAAAGTTCCTCCTTAGGTTATTCTGTCTTATTTTGAGCATGATGAGGTATTTGGACTAGAAATGACAAAAATATATTTGGTCAGATTTAGATTTTCGCAGTGCGAAGTGTATTTTTTTGAACCAAATAAAAGCTTGTACTTTAATTCAAGCAGGGAAATGGGCCTTGGTTTTGTTAAGGTTTTTATTTAATAAAAGCAAAGGTTGTTTTGAGCCTCGTCTGTCATTTGTAAAAAAAAAAAAAAAAAAATGAGGGAAAATCGTAAATCAAATTTTTTGTGAAAATTGTATTTTTAGGCCACATCATTCGGCCCTAGTTAAACACATACTGTACATACGGGAGTCAGAGAATTCTTCTACGTCTTTGAGGTAATCATACTCACAGAACCTTAGTATGTGTTTTTGTCTTTACAAATGTGTAAAATACTAACACGAACACTCTTTATTTTCTGCCTCATGGATCACCATCAGCTTTGGTATATTTCTAATAAATGAGCAATAACCTTTGTTATGTAATGTTGTGCAGTCTCGCTTCATTACTATATAACAATGGTGTTTGTCCCAACCAGATGACCTGACATAAAGACCGGCCCCTCTAACCTGACTAACCTACTTTATGTTAAGTGAGTACTACTCCCAGTGGCTAAGTTGGCGACATTAAGACGCTGTCCGCACAGCTGAACTTGAGCCTTGAACCTGTCTTTTGAGGCCCTCTCATCCATGGGGTTTAAGCCTAATTGTTTTGACCAACCAGAGAGACACAGCCATTAGCCTTGGGGAAATGTAATGGTTTTTATTTTCATTAAATCCACTTTACATTAAGACTTTAAAAAAAAAAAAAAAAAAGGGAAAAAAAGAAAAGTGCTTTCTCTACCCCCTACCCCCATCTCCCACCACCACCTCCTCCTCCTCCTCCTGTCCTGTCCCATAGGTCTTCCTCTTATCTGTTATCTATTTGCTTGTTTTTGTACCTGCCTTTCACTGCCGGCATGAGAAGAAACAATGGTCCGCCTTGACCCCTGGTATCTGTGGGGACATCCTATCACTGAGTCTTTTCTGAAAGCTGAGTCAACCATAGTGATTGACACAGACAGTACAAAAGCCATCCATTAATAATTTCCAGTTGAACTTGATTTCATTTCATGGTGCAATAGTTTTGTGTAATGGGCAGGAACCGGGTAGTTCAACACTCTGCTTGCCTGCCATGTCTCTTGTACAATGTGAGATGATTTCATGGAAGGATTTGTGAAGCATGCCGCTTTTGTTAAATAAGCAGAGCTGAGTTCAAGTGCAGATGACTTGCAGATGGAGAAATCAGCTTTTACAAATGTTACAGTCAATCATAAATGAAACTATTTCCAGAGTTTAGATGCAGCTTTAGACTTATAAAACAACACCTGGGTTTGTTTTTCTCTGGGGCTATAATGAAATGTTATTATTTTATGCATCATATTGTTTTGAAATTACATCCCATATCTGAAAGTGACGAAGGAACAAAATTCAGACACAACAGAATATAACAGACTTGTTACATCTTCCACATCAGGGGTCTCAAACATGCGGCCCGGGGGCCAAAAGGCGGCCCGCCGGCAGTTCCAATGCGGCCCGAGTGATAGGGAGCATAATAACCTATTAAATTACTTCATGTTTTATTTCCCTATAAATGATGACAACTTCCAATTTGTCTCATTGTTTGACTGTAAAAAAAATATTAAATTACAAAAATATTTACATTTACAAAGTATCCCGTAACAATAAAATGTGAGTAACCTGAAATATCTGAAGAAAATTAGACACAATTTGAACCATTCTCTGCTTCTGTTACTAAAAGTTTAGTGTTTTTGTAGAACGGATCCATAGGAAAACACATGAACTAATGATAAGTTGAGGCAAAATATTTATTTTCCTTATGAAATGTAACTTTTTAAAAATATTTTGATCATTTATAAAAGTTTATTCTTAATTTAGTGAGTGTTTTTTTTTGCACTAAAACAATGACAAACATGTGGAGGAGTTATGTTTTCTTTTTCCCGGTCTGGCCCATTGGAGATCGAATCAGGCTGAATGTGGCCCCTGAAGAAAATGAGTTTGAGACCCCTGTTTTACATCTTTTATTTTTGTATGTTCACCATGTTGCACATTTTATATCACGTGCATTTTGTTACGTATTTGGTTTTTACCTTTTACAACTGAGGCTTTCACAGTTCAACCTCCTCAACTCTTTCAGAGGAAACTCTTCTATTTCCACTTTTGATTTCACCTCCATTATCATACACTGTCAAATCTATTACGTTGATTTTACTTTGAAAAACTCAGGAAACCAGTTGCCTTCAAATTTCTCAGTAAACCAACTTACAACTTTTAATGTGTACCAGTTTTAGAAATTTTAAGGCAACCCATTTCCTTAGTTTTTCAAAGTAAAGTCAACTTATTACATGACACAGTGTAATATTGTTATATATTTTGACAACTGATGACCTAATGAAAACATCTCACTTACCCACTCTGGGCCCTGACCTTAAGCTTGGAAAACAAGAGTAAAGAATGAGACCTTGTGAAGCAAAGTCAAATTCCACTGCTCATGCTGTTTTTCAGTTGTTGTTTTTTTTAACCGGGGTGAAAAAATCACACAAATGTCCTGCATTGCGACCTAAAATCTATCCCTTTGCACCTGCCTGTAAAGTTGTCCTAATGTAAAGATGAATATTGAACCTTATAATTTGTGCTTATAGTCATAAATAAGGCCTCCACTTGACAGACTGTGCAGATACACCAGAGCTGTTCATTCAAGATCATAATTACCATTGAACACAATGTAAAGTGATTGATTTTTACTGTCAAACTCTACCTTTTTGCATTTTCAAGTGTCAATTTTAATTCAAACTGAACTAAATACACTTCCAAATGGTTGGTTCCACTGAAAACATACTTTAAAAAAAAAGGTGAGATCAGGATGTACATTTTTTTTATTTTGAGTCAAACATAAATGGTGCATTGGGTCAAGTTGAGTAATATGATTTATGTCAAAATAAAATAATCAAGTTGCAACAAGTGACTTAATTTGGATTCTGTGTAGTCAAATAAAAAATGTGACAAACGGACATCGATTTTTATTTTCATTTTTATTTTTTTTTAAACTGAGCGAGGCTAACTTTTTCCAGTGTATAAAATACTTTAAACAAAGTGCATTCATTACTGGATTACTTAAGGTTGGTAGAGATACGTGTAAGATCAGAACTGACCACAACAACAGTTCATAATAAAAACATGTCATTGACCCACAGCAGATTTAAAAACTAAAAATATATGCAACTGAATTACATAGAAATATATAACCATATTTCATTTAGTGGGTTTTCAAAGTCCAGTATGTGTGTTTTAGCAAAAGGGAGGGAGGGGTGGGGGGGGTTGTGTATGAAGGGGGTGTTGCTGGAGACCACCCACCAGGGGCTCCAGCACACGTCTCCTCTTCCCCCGCCCGAGTCGCTGCCCAGCCTCTACGCTTGTATCTGGCAGCGTTTAGATGATAGTATGTAATGATAGTGAGGAATCACTCTGGGTTTTGAGCCGCTGCCCTTTGCTTTCAAGTTCGGCCACATCAGAGAGTTTCCCCGAACCTCAGGATTAGCAGTCTTTGGACACCATCATCTATTGGTCATTGCACACTGCCATCTGAATATAAACAGTCAGATCCTAACACTCCACCTTCCTGGCTAAAAACATGTGTGGGAAGACAGAGGGAGACGAGTGGAGGAAGAAAACCGAGGGGGGAGATGAGGAACGCTGAGAAAAATACCAAGACTGGAATGAGAGATCAAAATGAAAAGAACAAAAAAAAACAAAAAAACAAAAACAATGGCGCCGCAATGGTATAAAAGCAGAGAAACAAGAAAATGAGGTAATATAATAATAATAATAATAATAATAATAATTTATAACTTATAATAATAATTAATAATAATAATTAATAATAATAATGATGATGATGATAACAATGATAATATGCCACAGTGAGGGTGAGGGAAGACTATTATGTAAAGACTATGTTTACATGGTGTTTTTTATTTCCAAATTATTCATTCGGAAATAAAATAATGAAATAAAACAAATTTGAGATTGTATCCATCACAAAATTCGAAACTTTTGGCTGAAACTAATAAACATATTCATTAGTAATTGTTGTGCTGTATCTTGGCTACTGAGGAAATGAATGTGTATAAAATGATTCAAAGGTCAATATCAGCATGTGGGATCAAAAATAAATAAATTAATAAAAGGATTTATAGAAGCAGGTTTTGCTTCATATCAAACTGTAGAGCAACTCCTGTACTTTTAATGTTGTTTTTTAAATTTTGTGATAGTTTTATGATTCTATAAACACTGTTTTTTTGGGCACATTTAATTATAAATCAATTTAACTTAGTGTTTTTGGATTGTGAATTTATATTTTATTTCAGTGGACTTAGATTAACTTCATTCTGGTGATGTGCTTTGAAATGTGCTGTTATATTATCGTGGTTGTTGAAAACTAAGTCCAAAGGCTCATAACCAAGCACCACAGACAACTGCTACGTTTACATGATCTTCTTTAATTCCAAATTTATTTATTCAGAATAAAATAATTCACAATTAAAGGTATTTCTTTTGTGTTTACACAGACATGTTAATTCCAAATAAAGGTTTCCATGGAAACGGGTGTATTCCGCTCTAGTTAATTGGGCTTTAAGAGCTGGAAGTATGGAGGGTTCTGATTGGACAGAACGACTGCTTAACACCTGGATGTCTACAGGAAGAAAACGATCGTGTCCACTTTCTGTTTTGCGTTTGTTTCAATTCACATGTAACGTGTGATTTTTACATTTATTTTTGTAATAATTACGAAGCTGCAGCTCGACTGAATCAACCATAGGAATCAACATGTCAACGCGAAATATGTGCGTCATCGCAACGACACCAGGAACTTGTACAGAACGACAGGAATAACGTTCAAGAGGTTTACGTGACAGAGGAATTATGGAATTTGGAATTAAGATCGGAATAAACCAGTGACTTTATTGAGAGTTAAGTTGAATTCGGAAATGATAATTTTTAACTGGAATTTGGGGTTTACATGGTCATTTTAAAAAGGAATCAACTTTTATTCGGAATTAAACGGGAATAAAAACTCATGTAAACGGGGAAACTTACTTTAATTCTCAACAATGACTCAAGGCTGATGATTATTTACTTATTTAGTTTAATTTTGATTTGGTTTTCTTGAGCTCATGGAAAAATGTATTTCCTGTCGGTATGAATTCACTTTATCTGAATCTGTAATAATGTGTAGGAAAAACCATACTTGTGATGAAATGATAATATCTAAAACAAAGTGGTGATGACTCTACAACTTTTTCTTCGTACAAAAAGTAATTTTTCCTGAAACTTGCATCATTTTTTCATTCATTCTTTTCTCCCCAGTCTCTCTCTGTCTGTCATTATATGGACTGATCATATTTTTTGATGCATTCAGGTCCCATTAGTTAATGGTCTTGATGTTGTAAAGTAATCATTATGGTGGAAAATAAAACAATATGTCTAGAGTGTTTAAGAAAACATAGTGAAGAACTTATTTTTTAAATGTAAGGAGTAGAAAGAAGCCATTTTTATTAAAGGAAAATCTATTTTCATTTTAAGTACTGTCACAGATAGCGAGAAAGTATTGTGACATTGTTAAATAAATAAATGTATTAGTAGATGAAACCCAACATTAAAATGTCTAGATGATAGTAATAACAGCATATCAAAAAGTTTAACTATTACACAAATTATACTAGTACGAAAAATATGTGGGCGTTTGCAAAGAAAATTGTTTAACATGTATTCAAAGTCATAATTATCCTACCAATTATCAAACCATTTTGCTTAATTATAGGAGTAAAAGAAACATTTAGCTCTTTACAGAGGGTGTCCTGTGAGTCTATATACATGAGAAAAGGAAATGTTTCTTGACATAAATTATTTTTATTTATATAACGCACTTTTTCTGTTTCTCTGAAATATAAAGAAATACATGTTAGAACCATATATATATATATATATATATATATATATATATATATATATATATATATATATATATATATATATATATATATATATATATATATATATATAAGGAATGTATTGTGTCTCATATGTATGGAGACTTATGGGGACACCCTGTATATTTTAATACTTCTACACTGAAAAAAGTCAAAGATTGAATCAACTTAAAAATTCAATCGGTCACACATATAAACATCTAGTTGAGTGAATTAAATTACATTAAAATATCCCTAAACCTATGTAATTCAGTTTGGTTCACTCAACTAAATTTTTTTTTTATGTGACCTTAAAAAGTCAAAACCATGAGATAAAAAGTCTAAATCATGACATATAAAGTCAAAATTGCGAGATAAAAAGTCAAAATCATGAGATAAAAAGTCAAAACCATGAGATAAAAAGTCAAAACCATGAGATAAAAAGTCAAAATTATGAGATAAAAAGTCAAAATCGTAAGATAAAAAGTCAAGTCTGAGATAAAAAGTCTAAATCATGAGATAAAAAGTGAAAGTCAAAGAATAATTTTGAAGTTGATTGAATGTTTAACTTTTTTCAGTGTTCTCAGGCTTCACCCTGTTCTGCTCAACAGTCCTATAGATTTACTAAAGCTCCACCATGCTTGGTCTGCTGAACGTACTCACAAGTGATTATCAGCGACACCACCCCCTCCCCATCCACCCTCCAACCCCCTCAAAACAAAAACAAACAAACAAACAAACAGCCGCTTCAGTCTCTGTCCTGAAGTTGTCCAGTCTATTATACACAACATGTTTTTGTCTCATGTCTTCACTGTTAGTAATTTAAAAAATCATCTCCAACATGTTTTAACCAACTGGACCAACCAAACTGATGGGGAGTTTATTTTTGGACATTTATGAATGTTATTGTGTTGTCTACCAGGGCCAGGGACTACTGTAACCAATCAAAAACAATTATATATATATATATATATATATATATATATATATATATATATATATATATATATATATATATATATATATATATATATATACACTTTATTTTTTAAAGTAAATGCACATTAAGCTAACACTACTCATGCTCCAACTCAACTCCAGTTACATTTTACATTATGCTGGCTGCACTGTAAAAAAAATATGTATATATAATTTACTCAATAAAAGTGAGGTAATTATTTTCACTCTTTTTGGTTGAGTAGATGTTACCCCAGATTTTGATTAAAATGTCACTAATTTTAACAGCTATAACACACTCAAAGAAATGAGGTCAAATTCATTTATATTATATTCAAATCTATTACTCATGAGTAACATTAAGTCTTAATTATTAATAGGAATATGTTCATCTATTTAATTTTGGGTTGGGCAGATCAATTTTAATGTCAATAGTATTGATACCAAAGTGAGTATTAGTATCATATCTATAGTTAATGAAAGCCCAAGAGTTCAGTATTTTATTTAATGTTATTCAACCTCAGTTGAAACTATGGGCATAAAAATTACATAAGGACGCTATGGGCGTGTCCAATATTTGAATGTTTCTAAAATGTCAAAATACCAATTTTTAATGGAAAATGACACAACGTTCGGAAAAAAAAAAGGTAATTTTTCCCCCCTCCCCAGTTCCGTCAAAGACAGTCGTGACATTGGTAATGTTACTTTCCTCAATGAAAATTTTTACTAAATATTGTCAACACATTTTTATCATGTGACAAAGACGAGACTAGACGTAAATGTTGGTCTTGTGATGATAAGTATAATTAAATATATAATATAGATAACGGATAATAATAAAAAAAAAAAAAAAAACGATGAAATGTGGCTAAAGAAATATAAACGATGCTAAAATGTATCTTAGTTTTTGTTGACCAAAAAAAATTGACATTATTTCACCTCTTTTAGGCACATTCTTATTTTATATTTAGAGAAAGTCATCAAATAATGTCCCCACATGTCATGGAACAAAGACAAACAAACACATTTAGCTCATGGTGTAAAAATAGAACAATAGAAATAAATAAGGATAAAAAAAAACACCATAACTAAATAATCATATTTTTTATCAAGTCAGAAAACTGTAAAACACCTCAAAAATGTTCTAACTAGTTTGTCCCAATGCATGCTGGGAAATTCCCCCTAGCTTCCCCTCCTACATGTCACAATATTCCAAGGTACATTTTATTATATTATTTTAATTAGTAATCATTACTGCTAATAAATAGGTAGAATTTAACTAGTTATGATAGATTTAACTTATTTCCAGAGTTAATATTTACCAACTCCTTTTTTTTTAACCTTTGTTTTTTACAGTGTGGGCTTTAGTAAAGTGATTGCAAAAACAATCTGCTCTACTTTCCATGTGAACACAGAGTGGCCTGTGTATGTATTTAATGAATGAAAGCAGTTTGTCATAGTTTGGACAGAATCATACCTGCAGGAACTGAACAAAACTACAGTATCTACACTGTAAAAAATAAACTATGGAAATCAATTTACATTTTAATTAACACTAATAGTAACCAATGACTGTATTATAACTACTTAAATTCTACCTATTGATGAACAGTAACAGTTGCTACTTAAAATAATAGAGTAAAATCTATCCCATAATATTGTTACATGTTGGAGGAGCATTGCGGAAATTTCCCAGCATGCATTGGGACAGATTATTTGGGACAGTTTTGTGGGTGTTTTATAGTTTTCTGCAGATTTATGGTGTGTTTTAACCTGTTTTTATTTATGTATTTATTGTATATTTTACTATTTTTGTACCAGGACATAAGTTGCTCCTTTGTCTCATGACAGTTTCATATTTGAGGGGGTGAGGGGTAAATTTAATTCCAAAACTGAACTCCTTCATATGTTTAATAGTGTTAATATACATCTGATATTAATGTTCACTCTGGTTTTTATATTATTGACATTAAGGTTA
Organism: Siphamia tubifer; assembly: GCA_020466265.1. Lineage (NCBI taxonomy): Eukaryota > Metazoa > Chordata > Actinopteri > Kurtiformes > Apogonidae > Siphamia > Siphamia tubifer. Next base: position 72,172,958 of record CM035794.1, on the reverse strand, counting down.
ATATGTCCCACCATTAATTAAACAGTTTAACAATTCAGAGTTAATATTACTCATGTTTGACGAGTCATTTGTGGTGTAATCTAATGGGGTATTTTAAGTGGGTTTTATAGTATTACAGCTGTTAAAATGAGTTAAATTTTACTCCAAATATAGAGTAAAATCTACTCCACCAAAATGAATGGAAATTGTTACCTCCCTTTTATTAAGTAAATAATTTAGGTTTGTTTTTACAGTGCGTCTGTACTGTATGTTGCATTCACTCTCATATATATATGATCAACATATTAGTTCAGTTTTATTTCGAGCACAAAATAATCATCCAAACATCATTGAAAATGGTCAACTGTTTTTTTCTTGTACTCGAAAAGAAGTGAAACTAATAAACTCCCTTTTACAAATAGATACTGCATTAACACACAATATAAGTTTTTATGTCCTTTATATCATTACCACAAAACATCAATAATTGTTTATATACACATTATTTACAATTCACCTCATACAATCTGATATGAAGTACTAGTACTTGTACTAGTACTACACTGTAGATTTTGCAGTGTTAATTTGGAGACAATGGGACCAAATACACTCTAGAAGAAGTTAAATAAACTCTCTAAGTGTTGATTTAACACTGCAAAATTTACTGTGTAGTGGTAGTAAAGCATTAATTTGTAGTAAAAGTACATTCACTTTCACTTATTACTGTGGGTCCAGTGTTTGTGGTGGTGGAGGTGTGTACATGTTATAGTTTTAGTATAGTTTTTAAGTATTTATTGGACTGTTTTTATTTTAATTTTTTAATTCTTATTTTATGATTGATTATTAAGTCTGATACATCGAAACATCACTGATTGTGGAAAATGGTGGATATTTATGACAATAAAGTGGCTATTCTATTGTATTCTGTTCTATCTTATTTTATTCCATTTCTATTCTATCCTATTCTATTTTATTCTGTTATATTTTATTCTATTCTATTTTATTATATTCTATCCTATTCTATCTATTTTATTCAATTTTATTCTCTTCTATTTTATTCTATTTTATTCTATTTTATTCTGTTATATTTTATTCTATTTTATTTTATTCTATTCTATCTATTTTATTCAATTTTATTCTCTTCTCTTCTATTTTATTCTATTCTATTCTATTTTATTCTATCCTATTCTATTCTATGTTTCTATTCTATTCAATGACAGTATCAGCTATCAAAGTTCCTTTTTCAGTTCATAATTATTTCTCTATTAAACATCAGTCATATTTACAGTCCATCATTTCAACACTAACATTTCGACAACACGACCATTGAGTCAAAGTTAATGAAAAACAGGAACATATATAAGAGTTAAGTAAATGATGTTTGTTATTTTCACTCTACAAAAGCTATGAAAAAACAAAACAAACTAAATAAAAAAGTCTGGAGCCAGATAGTGAGTTCACAATAATGAGGAATTAAAAGTTTGGAAATGACTCCCAGTGTGTAGAAGGTGGGGTGCAGTTGTGTCTTTCTTATTTGCTAAAGACTTTCCAACGTATACCAGCTTAGTTCCAGGAGGTCTAGGTCTTTAATGCATCCAGGGAGTGCTATAATAAACCTGGGCCAAAGGAAAAAGCGTTTCCAGGACATGTTTATTATTGTACTTTTACTGGCAGTGATGTTAGCATAAATAGAAACTACAAATACTGTTGTAGTTTTGGGTGATTTTATTTAGTTTTGTTAAAAAATAAAAATAAAAAGTCACATTTTTTGTGTCCTTCCAAATTGTCTGTTCTTTAACAAATCATAATCTGAACATTATTTGATTATGTTTCATTTTTTTTTTTAATCTTGATTAAAAGTTTTAAAATAGAGAAAAAATATTCAAGTGTTACGTTCATTTAAATGGGCCACATTCACCCTAATATGGTATAAAGTGGAAAGAACCGGGAAAATAATAGAAATAATAGGGTTAAAAATGTACTAATAATGTCACGTTCAAATTTTTCTCTGTTTTTGTGCGAAAATAGTAAAATTCCATCATGAAAATGTTTACATCGATGAAGTTTATTTCAACATAACATGAACAACCTGAAAATTCTTAAGAAAAATAAGTGTAATGTTAACAATATTGTGCTTTAGTTTATCATTTCTACATGTGCATCACAATTTGAAGATAACAGTGAATTTATTAATACAACATTTATTAACATTTACAATAATGGTTAAAAAAACAAGTCTATTTATTTATGTATTTATTCTTTTATTTTATTTACTAAAACAAATTTTAAAAAATAGCAGTTTTCATAATTTATCGTTTATTATTATTATGGTCTGATCTGTTTTAGTTTGATTTGATGTTAAATCATTTTAACTTAATTATTTATATCTTCTGTGTCATTTTTTTTGCATTTCACAAATTCATCCCAGGGGCCCAGATTGGACCCATTGACGGGACGATTTTGGCCCCTGGACCACATGTTTGAAACCTCTGACCTCAAAATTTATCTAAGAAATAGAAACAAAAATCCTCACACGCACACACACAGACGCACACACACACACACACACACACTTGGTTTTGAGTGAATACAAAGCATCATAGATTTATATTAAATTAAATGTATAGTTTTTTTATTTAAACTTTTCATGTTGTTCACACATTTTAAATGTTATAAAATAGAATATATAGAGAATATAGGTTGAATTTAGATCTTTTTAATCATATGAACTGCAGAGTACAGTATTACTCAGAGTCATAAAAAAACTATAGAAAGAATCAAATCCCAGGGATAAAAAAGGTGAAAAAATTAAATCAGAAATAAAATAAAAGGGATCACAAGGAAAATTCAGATTTTTTACACATTAAAACTTCACCAACTGCCAGTGAACAAAAGCATCTACTGATCTGTGTTGGAATAATTGTCATGTTTTCATGGTCATTTGGACATTGAATGTGTAAAAAAAAAAACTGTCATTTTCTACAATATTAATTAATTCATAAAACTAAAGTAGTTTTGGAAAAATGACAGTAGATGTAGATGCATATTTTCATGTTTAGCTAATGATTTATTTTTACTTTAAAAAGTTATTTTTTCATCACTTTTCTCTGTTCTAATATAATAAACTTTGAATTTAAATTCATTTTATTCCCTGTATATTATTATGTATATTATGAACTCCTGAGACTTAAGAAATTCCACAGTAAAAAAAACAAAACAAAACAAGATAAACAATAAAATGAACAAAAACAACCAAAGTGATCAGTAAAATGAACAAAAATGAATATTAAACTAACAAAATAATATGTAACATGAACAAAGTAAGACACTAAAAGGAAAATAATAAAATTAAAAAAAAATAAGATAAATGTAGAAAAAAATAAACAAAAATAAGCAACGACATCAACAGAAACTAATATTCACAAAATAAGAAAAAAAAAGCCAAAAATTAGGTAAAAAAAGAGGAATAAATGACTAGTGTTGTAATTTGGTTCCAGTAGTTTTACTTTCTTTTTCTAAATCAGTTCCTTTTCGACACCAGTTTCATCAACAATATTATCAGTAAAATAACACTTTAAAAAAAAACATGAATTATTCTGAATTTTTAAACTAAACCATCCATTCAGCATCAGAGGTTAAAGGGTTAATTAATGAACACCTACATGATCAATTAATGAAATATATGAAGAGTTCATTTGCAAAAATGGATAACTCCATTTTTCTTTTTTTTTTTACAAAATAACCTTTTTTTAAACTCTACATTCCAGGTAATACTCATTGATTTGATTTATTTCGTCCACTAAATTGAATAAATAATACATCAAATCAATGAGTATTACCTGGAATATAGAGTAAAAAAATGGCATTTTGTGGGAAAAAAACCCCCAAAAATTTACTTATCTGTTCTTGCAAATGAACTTTTCATATATTTTTAAAAACTTATTTTCACTAAAAATGCAAAATACAGAAAAATATTATAATAGTTACTGATAAATAATTTACAATTTTTTTGGGAAAGTCAACATAAAATTAGGGCAAAATATACAAATTAAAATTGTTCGGATTATGCAAAACGTAACTAATTTTATTCCATTTATTTTGACGGTTTAAATCAGGGGTCTCAAACATGCGGCCCGGGGTCCAAATGCGGCCCGTCAATGGTTCCAATGTGGCCCTTTGGAATGAACAGCATAATAACATATTAAATGACTCTATATTTGCATATAATTTCCCATTTTGTCATTGTTTTACTGCAAAATATAATAGAAAATGATGGAAATATTTACATTCACAAACTATCCTATAACAATAAAATCTCAATAACCTCAACAAATAGTAACAACCTAAAGAAAAAAAAAACTGGAACTGGAAATGTCCAAAGAAAATTCAACATAATTTGAATAATTTTCTGCTTCTGTTACTAAGAGTTTAGTGTCTTTGTAAAACTGATCCATAATAAAACATGTGGACAAATGATAAATTGAGGCAGAATATTGTTAAAATTGTCCTTATTTTCCTTCTGAAATGTCACTTTTTTTTGCATTTGGATCATTTATAAAAGTATATATATATATATATATATATATATATATATATTTTTTTTTTTTTTTAACAATTTAATGTTTTTTTTTCGCACTAAAACAATGACAAAAAAATTTGAATTGTCATTATTTAGAGGTTATTATGTTTTCTTTTATTTATTATTATTTTTGAGGTCGAATCAGGCTGAAGAAAATAAGTTTGAGACCCCTGATTTAGTTTCCAGAGGTGAGGGGGTGAATGGGGGGGGGGGGGCACGCGCCACTAGAATGGAGCAGCAGCACATTTATCTGACCGTTTTACAAACGTGTTAATTAATTCACATATAGAAATAATAAGCCTGTAGGCACCTACGTGTCCGAACGGATCCAGGTGGTTGTTCGTCAGCTTCAGCTTCTGAAAGGACACGAGCTGCCTCATCCAATGCGCGCCCGTGGCGGGAGAGTCCGGGTGCACGTACAGCCTCCCGGGCATGGCGGGTTCTGCCTTCCCGGTTACAGACCTGAAGGAAACAGTAACAGCACAGGTCACACTTCCACACACACACACACTCAGACTTGAACTAAAATAAAAAGGAGTGCAGGGTTAGATCTGTGAGGAGGTTCGGTTCTGAACGCGCACGAGGGTTGGAGTGGAATTACGCACGTGCATTAATCCAGTAAAAATGAAGTTGATCAGTGTTAGAACAAGTCAAACCTGAAAAATCACATGGGAAAATAATTGATCTAGTACTAATGACAGTGCAGAGGGTTTATTATTTACGTCTATAAGTACGTAAAAAAAATCGTGTAAGTTATTGATAAGAATTACATTAAACTTTCGACATATTTTTTCCTTTAAGTACAAGTTAAATAAACCAGTTGTTATGAATATATGTCATTTTGAAAAAAAAACAAAAAGAAGCTAAACCCACTTCATTTTTAAAAAGGTAAAAACTTATTAGAATAAATAAATTAATCTGTATATGTAGTGTTCTTACATGTTATATGTTCTGTAATAAAACCTCAATCAATCAAAGGTTCAACAGGTAAAAAGACTTTTTGTTCAAAATCTAAATATGTCGGTGTGAACTTTAAACTTTCAAACATTTTATAAACTAAAATAAACACTAATGATTTCTACAACTCTATAATTTTAGCTGCTAATTGCTGAACTGAACATATAATAATTTAATCATAATGGATGTTTTACTTTAATAACTTAATAATCGTGGACAATTTGTCTGACTATACGGTTATATATTATATATATATATATATATATAATATATATATATATATATATATATATATATATATATATATATATATATATATATTTATTTATTTGTTATTATATAATATTTCCAAGATACGGTTACGGTTTAATGAGGTTTAATTGTTCCTAAATTTTGAGCTGTTTTACATAGTTTTCCTTCAGTATCACATCAAAACAAAAAAAATATGTTCCATAATAAACTCAGGACAGGTGATTATCAGCTGTATCGACACGTGATTATCCTCTTTAATTTGGCCTTTCAGTGCAAAGCGGTGACTCTTAACAAGACATTCCCGACCCATGGTTCTAGACAGAGACAGACAGACAGACAGACAGACAGGCGGACATGAGGTGGTGGTGAAGGAGAGCCTTGTCCATGCTGCTTCACAGGCTGGTAAATATAAATAGAAAGTATAGAAGTGAGAGCTCTATAGAAAACGTTAGCAGCATTCATTCAACACTAACAACAGTCAGAAACATTTCTCCCATGTTGACTCCATTTCTTGGCAAACGTTAGAAAATACGCAGTTCATAACTCTGGGGGAATGAATATGTTCACTTCCGACTCTCCTCCATCAGGACAGGAATCTAAAATTTCCTGTTGGAGTCAAGTCCACAGAGGGGCGGCTGAGAACCCCCCCCCCCCCCCCCCCCCCCCCCCCCACACACACACACACACACACACACACACACAATGACCCTATTATAAAGAAAAGTCCTGCACCTACAGTGTGTGTAGATGGTGTTCAGTAAACATACCATTTGTTGTCGGCGAATTTGTATCGATGATCGTCTGCAGGTACGACATCCATGAGGAGGATGTATTTAGTTTTGGGGTTTAGTCCCGTCACCTTAACTTTAAAACTGGGGAACATTCGTCTGGAAAAGGATAAAACAAGGTTTACATGGCGCCACAAACTGTGGAGAGAATATGCACAAAAAATAAAAAAAAAAATATGGACGTTTTCATGGTTTTTCTGTCATGTACACTGTACATTTTGCAGTGTTAATTTGGAGACAATGGAGCCAAATACACTCTAGAAGAAGTTTAAATCAACTCTTTAAGTGTTGATTTAACACTGCAAAAATGTACTGTGTAGTAAAAGAGGAAACAATCATTTGTGACACAAACGGATTAGATAACATCTAAATAATCTGACCATTTCAACTATGGTATTAAAAAAAACACTGAGCACGTGAAAGCAACGCGATATAGAGTAGGCCTATATTAATTTATAATATAATATAATATAATATAATATAGTCCTGGACCCAGTGATGTATTTTGTCCTCTGTAAAGAACGAAAGTTTCAGTTTATTTATTTATTTTTTTACATGTTTTATTGATTTTTAATTCAAGGTGTTCAAGGTACAGAGTTTTTTTTTTAGTAAAAATGAAAGTGTCTTTACACCTTGAAAGTTCCAGTTTTACTAAAAAAAAAATCTGTCCATTGTAAATTACATTCCATTACAAAAAATAATTATGAATAAATACAAAAATTTGAAAAAATAAACCTGGTGCATTGTGCAGTTTCCAATCAAGATAATTGTTAAATATAAAACAGCTAAACCTTTCACTTTCTTGAGTGTCAGGGAGTAATATATATACACAGTAAATTTTGCAGTGTTAAATCAACACTTAGAAAGTTTATTTAACTTCTTCTAGAGTGTATTTGGTCCCATTGTCTCCAAATTAACACTGCAAAATCTACAGTGTATATATATATATATATATATATATATATATATATATATATATATATATATATATATATATATATATATATAATTTATTTAGATGTATTCAAAACAAGACAAAAACTGTTTCATAAAACCTCAAAGACTCCTCCAAAAACATCTAATGATCTAAAACATTGGTTGAACCACGGATCCTTTACAGTCACATAGTTCTGGTAAAATGTAGTTTATTGATTTTTTTTAACAGCATCACATTTGTTTTTCGGATGCATCTAGTTTCTGTAAAAGAAAACCTCATCATCTTAAACTTTGGCTCAATAATAAAACTCGTGTAATTTGAGAAATGACAGTGTTTTTAGACACTTGTTATGTAGAATTAATTCTGTATTTAGAGAAAAAAAATCACATTTTCTTCAGTTTTCTCTGTTTTGATAAAATGACATTTACAAAACTTTAATGAGTATCTACGTGATCAGTAAATGAAATATAAGAAAATATCGGATTTTCAGAACAACAATGCAAAGGATAATATTATACTACTATATTATACTATTGTATATAATGATAAATCACTTGGTAATGGTTAAATACAGAGAGAAATTAATTTAAAAGTCACCCCCTGTGTTTTGTAGGTCACCACCTTCTATAACAAAACACCCAAACATGCAGATTATTAACTAAAAAGATATATTTTATTAACTAAATTAAATGACACCCAAATAATGTGTGGAACAATAAAAATTAATTAAAATAAATGAAAATAAAACCATCAGTTTAGTCTTAGTGACTCTTTTCCTCCTTTCTACTATGAAGCAGATTTTCACTGAACACATTCCTCAGATATTCTCTGTCTGTCAGTACTGCAGGAAAACACATAATGTAAGTTAAGCAGCTCTACGGGTCAGAAGGAGGGATCCAGTACAGTATCAATTGACGCCAAACACACAGGAGTGAAATGACTGACGGGGATTTAATGAAGACTTTTCGCAGCTGTAAGAAAACAACTGCCGGAGAGTGAACTGAAATGTAGCTGCGTCCACTCATACATTATATAGGTCTGTTCTACAACAAAAAAAAAAGAAGAGGATGGAACAGACCCTTTTGCGTCCTGGACACGCACTTCAGTCTGAACCAGGAGGAAAAAGTCAAAGACACTTGAGTGTAAAAAAAAAAGTGTTTACAATTACGCACAGTGGATAATTTAAAAAAAATACATATACGTGGAAACAAACAGTACTTTAAGCAAGAGGAGCATTTGTATTTGGTATATATACTACTGCATTTCCCAACAGTGGCCACCTAGGTAAAAAAAAAAATAGATTTGGGCTCCACACTCCGCACATGTCCAACAGGACATGTTCTGGATTTTGTCAAATGCGTGCGTAAAAACTCAGTGGAAGAAGAAAAAAAATCCACTGGGTCCTTTCTACCACGAGGTAAAAGGGGGGGAAAAAAATACAACAAAACAAAACTACAGCCTTCCCGAGAAAATACATTAGACAGACAGCCAGAAGAAAACAGTAATGAGGGGAAATAGTTGGTTTACCTCCCGGCTTTAGTTATGATCATCTCTGTTCCCACCTCGTGAAACTTCATCCACAGTTCCCTCTCATGCAGGTAGACTTTTATTCCTTCCATTCCCTGAAATATAAAACATTACAGTGTCTCTACAACATTCATTTACACAGATATATAATGCTTTCAACACTTTTATTCTGCTTTTAGTCTCATGTCATGTATTTATAGCAGCTAAAATGTTCATTACATAAACGTTTTAATAACCTGTGGAGTTTTACGCAGTAAACTTTGCATATATATATATATATATATATATATATATATATATATATATATATATATATATATATATATATATATATATATATATATATATACACAATATGGCGTGAGTCCTATAGTGACAGTGAAGCACTTATGTAAACTCTACCAGACTGAGCTTAAATCAGTCAGACAGACAGACAGACAGACAGACAGACAGACAGACAGACAGACATGGGCCTTTACACATGTACATTTCAGAAACTACAAGCAATTCATAATAAGTCCGGGATAAGTCTGAGTACTGGGATGTTTTCGTCCCTGCATGTCGAAGCTACAAGAATTATTGGATAAATCGAGTTTACAAAAAAAAACAGTAAAAAATATAATTTAAATGATTTTATAAAGTTGTCGAACAAAATAATTTCCTAAAAAATGAAACAACACATTTACTTTTTGCACGTTCCGGACTAATCTAACATAATGAAGTGAAAGTTGAAGCGGTGAGGCCTACACACACACACACACACACACACACACACACACACACTGACAACATACTGACCTGCTGAATATACGTTGTCTGAGATGACGGGGATTTACTCGATGTCCCATTCTGTTTTTCTGATTTATTATCGTTCTGTAAGTCTCTTGAATCCGAGCCACCACCACCACCACCACCTCCGGGAGAGTTTTGGAGGCTAAAGGTCTCCTCTTGGTCCGCCATGACCGGAGATCCGAAAATTCTCCCCCAGCTGCAAGAGCCATACAGAGGTGTCAGTGATGCGGATCTGGTGGATCCCATAAACATAACCCCTTTACAAACCCCTGGGAATAAATAACCTATAGATCCAACACACATGGTCAGTCATACCTTATACTAGGGATCAAACTGACACTTTGGAAGAAAAAAAAAACCCAAACATGTGATGCTTATTTCAGTAACAGAGACTGAAGCTGTTGAAGTTAATACAAGTCTGTAATAATATTTTTTTTTTTACTGACCCTACCACTGGTTCTATTTTCTATCCGAACCGTTGCCATTACGCATGTGGAGTACTGTATGACTTATGTCGGACAACAAATCAGACCTATCGGGACCACTTTGCCTTTTGGTAGAAGCACACAAGTGTCATTTATAA
>CM035794.1:72092564-72160064 GCA_020466265.1 Siphamia tubifer | reverse complement strand
GATTGGACTATTTTTAACATTTAAAAACAAATACTTAAAAAAAATCACACATATAGGGGGACATACAGGATTATATTTAACTTACAAAAGACACATTAACGTAGAGCTGTAGCCAAACGCACAGGATAAACCAACATTTAAACGCTAATCATTTTAACGCATAATAATGTGTTAATAGTCAATAAATAAATATAAGTTTAAGTTTATAATCGCTGAGTTTTGCACAAAAAAACTCCATGTCTTAGTATATATTAGGTCAAATAATAAAAGGTAAAATAAAATGCACCCTAATTTTCTGTACAAAAGTTTTGTATTGAAAAATGCAGCTTGAATGGGAACAGAGGTGGCAATGAAACACGCGTGTTTCCTGTGGGCATGGAGATCAGCTGTGGCTGTGGATGTGTGCGCTGCCTAAAGGCATTCCATCTGCAGACAAGTTACTAAACAGCACTAACCCTATAATGCGAAATGCAAAAAAAACCCATTAATGGAATAATTGTAAGGAGAAACACTGGAATTTTGATTTTATTTTTTAATTTACATATATATTTTTAAGTAAATAGTCGATTCTACACACCGTATGTATATCAGTGCACCTAGAAAAGGGGAAAAAATAGTAAAATAAATAAATAAAAGTTAAACTGACATCACGTTCCTTTGACATAGTGCCGTTACCTGCGTTTTACTGACAAAAGAAGTATGAAAATCTAATATTTTTTATATCATTACAAAAATGTCAACAATATTCATCATAATATATACCCTTTGGGATTTGACTTTAACTACTTTGCAAACTAAAACTAATAAGTAACTAAAATAAGGAGCAAAAAGTTAAGAAAAACAGTTCCTGAACGCGCGCACACACACACTTATTTGGAAAATAAATAAATGAATTCTTCGTATGGTTTCCTCATTTCATAGAAATATGTTAGTCCATAAAACATACAAAAAACAGTGTTGAGTTGAGTAGAGAACCCCCCCCCTCACCCAAAAAAAATAAAATCAAACAAACAAAAAGCTAAGAAAATGAGCAGAAAAACCTAAATGTATATAAATAAATATCAGGCAGAAATATTTCCTGCAGTTTAACATAGAGACCGATCCAACAACCTGTTCATGTGTATTGTAAAAAATAAATTAAAAAAAGGAAATAAAACCTGTCTTTACTTCTTCTACAAATAAAACTGTACACGTCATATGCCTGTTAGTTGTTAATTAGTATTTACTCTGACACATAAAACCTAACCTGTTTTGACCAGTGGATGAAACAGTCCAAACCACTGCTCCATGTACACATTAGAAACATATAGCATTAACATTAGACTTTTTCAATCAAAATGTACTGGAATACACATTATTGGTATGTCTTACAAATAATTATATTACTTTTATTGTCCTTAAATACTGTCCAATCCTTTAAAACAACCACAAACTATTAATACTTTTAATGCAAAATGACAAATGAGAACAAAAACGTAAGTAGAAATGAATGCCATGTTGTCTTAATACAATGTGGATGTGCAACATGGTCAACACAGGAACGCACGCGCACGAACGCACGCATCGATTTCCATGTCTCACGAGGACGTACGTTTGTAATGATCACTTAACGTAGCCAGTGGGTAGTAAGTGTACACACATCTTTTTCCCCCCTAAATAAATAAAGAGGCTAAATTAATGATTAAATAAATAAATAAAAAATAAAATTTAAAAAACTAAATAATAAAACTAAAAGAAAAAAAATTTAAACATCTTCAAAACGTTTCAAAAATACACGTTTCGCTTTCCACCTGTTTCCCGCATGATTTATGGGGACTTCCGGAAATAACAAATTAATGTTATTATAGGGGACATCATTTGCATACTTCATGCAGATTTATATTTTCCTAGTGGAGACCTACATTTACATTTAACCCTAGTGGGGGTGTGAATTTTGGTGACTGTGTAAAACATACCAATGTCCCCATAAAGATAGGAATACAAGAGACAACCATGACCAAATTTGTAATCATTACTTGTAGGAAAAGCATCCATTGGGTTGTGAGTGTAAACATATCTTTTTAAATAAATAAAAAAATTAATGAATTAATAAACATATGAAAATATGATAAATGTTAAATAATATTCAATTTAATTTAAAAACTGCAAAAAAAAAAACACATCTTCAAACATTTGAAAAATACAGATTTCATTATCCACCTGTTTCCCCCATGCTTTATGGGGACTTCTGGAAATAACAAGTTAATGTCTTTATAGGGGACATCATTTGCATACTTCACACAGATGTATATTTTACTCGTGGGGGCTTACATCTATATTTAACCCTCGTAGGGACCTTAATTTTGGTCACAGTGTCATGGCGTGACTGTGTAACCATATCAATGTCCCCATAAAGATAGGAAGACAAACACACCCACACAACCAAGTTTGTAATCATTACTTTGTAGCCATTGGATAGTGAGTGTAGACATATATTTTCTTTCTAAATAAATAAACACATAAAAATATAAAAGAATAAAATTCTATCAAAATTTTAAAACAAACAAAAAAACAAAATAAGTAAAAACATCTTCAAACATTTAAAAAAAATACATATTTCAATTTCCACCGGTTTGCCCCATGCTTTATGGGGACTTCCGGAAATAACAAGTTAATATCTTTATAGCAGACATCATTTGCATACTTTACACAGATTTATATTTTCCTAGTGGGGACCTACATTTATATTTATGTCAACTGGTGTATGAATGTGTGTGTGTGAATGTGAGGTATTGTAAAGTGCTTTGGGCAACACTGGTGTATAAAATGCCCAATATAAGTACGGTCCATTTACCATTTACCATATTTAACCATCGTGGGGACCTGAATTTTGTTCACAGTGTCATGGCGTGACTGTGTAAAACATACCAATGTTGTCCCCATAAAGTTAAGAATACAAACACACACACATGCACGCAGTTAAATACATGCTCCCTTACCTGTGGTCTGATTGTTTAGGGTCAGTTTTAAAAATCTGGTGAGAACTGGACAGACGGACAGATGGACAGAGGGACAGACGGTGAAGCAGGTGAAGGTGCGGCTAACCACCGGTTGAGTGGAGGAAGGAGTGTTGGGTCTGGAGGAAACAGAGTCTGTGTATGAGCAGCTGTGAGGTCTGTGGCTGTAAAACCATCCTGTGGCTCATGAGGAGGAAGAGAAGGAAAAGAAAAGCTGCACATGGAGGACTTTACACACACACACACACACACACACACACACACACACACACACACACACACACACACACACACACACACACACACACACATTTTCGTTTCTATGTGTCATGAGGACTAAGTTTGTAATCAAGTAGCCATTGGGTAGTGAGTGTAAATGCATCTTCTTCTTTTTTCTTAAATAAAATAAAATAAAAAAATAATATATATATATTTTTTTAAATGAATTAAAAATCCATGAATATTATTAATTTTAAAAAATAACAATATCATGAATAATATTTAAAAAATCCAAAATAAATAATGAAAAATTTTGGTCCCCATAGTGTCAGAGGTCCCCATAGTGTAACTATGTAAACATATAAAAATTCCACATACATTTCACGTTATTCACATTTTTTTTGTATCAGGCTAGTCTTTTTTTATGTATTTGTTTCGTTATTTATTACCTTTTTTTCTTAACATTAAAACAAATAAGAAAACATTCAGTTTCTGTCATAATTGTTTATTATAATTATGGTCTGATCCATTTTAGATTGAATTGATGTCAAATAATTTTAACTCAATAATAATAGATTTCATTTCTATCGTGCTTTTCAAGGCACCCAAAGTGCTTTACATGAATGATCCATTATTCATTCACTCTCACATGCTCCCTCTGGTGGTGGTAAACTACATATGTAGTCACAGTTACCCCTCTGACCACCACCCAACATTCATACACCAGTATGAGTGACACTGAAGGCATGTAGGGCAGGGGTGTCAAACATGCGGCCCGGGGGCCAAATGCGGCCCGTGGGAACCTATTAATTGACTCGATATTTTCTTCTCAGTTTTTTCTTTGCCTATAAGTGATGACAACTTCATATGTTTGCCATTGTTTAACTGCAAAAAAATGCTATTAAAATATGAGAAGATTTACATTTACAAATTATGATGTAACAATAAAATGTGAAAAAACCTGAACAAATGTGAACAACCTGAAATGGACTAGTGATACGTTCTGGCAGAATATTGTTCAAATTAACCTGATTTTCCTTATGAAATTAACCTTTTTTTTTGCATTTGGATAATTTATAAAACTATTTTCATAATTTAATTGGGTTTTTTTTGCACTAAAACAATGACAAAAATGTGGAGTTGTCATTATTTATAGGTTATTATATTTTAGTTTTACTCATCTGGCCCATTGGAGATGAAATCAGGCTGAATGTGGCCCCTGAAGAAAATGAGTTCGAGACCCCTGATGTAGGGTAAAGTGTCTTGCCCAAAGACACAACGGACTGACTAGGAATCGAACCGCCAACCCTTCGGTTAATGGACGACCATGGCTGACTTGTATCTTATTAAATATCTTTTGTGAATTTTTTGCATTTCACAAATTCATCCCAGGGGCCAGATTGGACCCTTAGGTGGTCCAGATTTTGGCCCCTGAGCCGCATGTTTGACACCTCAGCTCATTTTACAGATAATTTCTAAAAGATAAACATAGGAATATTCTGACTCATCCTGGTGTGGATACAGTGCAGTTGCTTATGCGCTCTCAGCTGTTTGTATATTCAGGAAACATTCCACTGTCAAATGAACAGACTAATGCAAGCAGATGATATTAGAAAAAAAAAAAAAAAAAGAACCTTTGAAGACGGAATGAAATTAACCCTTTGATGCATGGATTATGAGAGTATTTTTAATTCCTTTTTAGGAATGAAAAAAAAAGCCCAATGCGATTATAATTTTTTTTGGTGATTCTATTTGTTATGGAGTTACAAAAAAATATCCCCTCAGCTCACAAGTGTCAAACATAAGGCCCGAGGACCAAAAGTGGCTCGCCCCAAAGGGTCCAATGTGGTCCCTTGGGATGAATTTGTGAAATGCACATGTTGAGGATATTAACAGTCAAAGAAGTTAAAATCACTTTAGGTTAATTCAATCTAATGTGGATGAGACTAGTAAAATACTATCATAATAACCTAGAAATAATGGAAATAAAACTAAAGCAAACCATCCTTTTTATTTTAGAAGTAAAAAAAAAAAGACTAGCATTTGACAAAAAAAGGGAATAACCAGAAATGTATGTGGAATTTGACCAATATTCATGATAGTAAATGTGTGTATTTGTTGCTCTACTGTATTCTGTAATGCCCTATTCGCACAAGTATTATCTGTGGACCACTGCTAATTTGCAGTTAACCCCGTACCTCTGTGTTATTGTGTGGTGTATTCGGGCAGGATAAACAAGCGTCTGTAATTCACACAAATTCTAGACATTATGACTGGATATGTCGTAAATTCACAACATCCTGTTTGGTCTCAATACATTAATAAGGTATGAAAACAAAGTATGCATAAGAATAAAGGGGGTAAATGCTATTTGCAGGGATGCAGTCTGTAAATTTGCTCCACGCCTTCAAAATAAGAGCGGAGTCAGTGCAGATTAAAACAGTCTCCAGATTATAGAATTGGTAGTTTTTAGCGGAGGCATTCCTTCCGGAAAATAGCCAACTGAATCTATAGAGACAACTTCAGATAGTTATAAATATTGAATATAAATATATTGAATATAAATATAAATATTATGAGACCATATCTTCATTTTGCCACATGCTGACACACAATTTTGGCCGCTACCTCTATTATTTACTCCAGAAAAAGTCAAAATGTGCGCAATTTAAATCACAAACACAGACATGTGCATTCACACAGGACTTGAATTATCACTGGACGTCTGTTTTTCGCCCAAACACACAGTAAGTAATTTGCAGCAGAATTATTACTGAGCAAATCACGAACATGGCGCATTCGCACAGGACCAAGAACTCAGACATTCTCCGTTTTTATTTCTAATTACCAGTGGTCCATAGGTCATACTTATCCCGTGCGAATAGGGCATAAGTTGTAAAGTACATGAATAAATGATAAACTAAAGCATAATATTGTAAACATTACACTTGTTTTTTTTCAGAATTTACAAGTTTTTCATATTTTGTTCAAGTACTTTGTAGGTGTGAACATTTTTATCGCGTAATTTAGCTTTTTTTTTTCACCCAAAAATGCAGAAAACTTTGGCGTTGACATTATTTTAGACATTTTTATGTTATTATTTATATCATTTTACTGGTGCGGCCCACTTTATATCATATTAGACTGAATGTGGCCCCTGAATTAACATGAGTTTGACACCCCTGCCTCATGTACCGTATTTTCTGGACTATAAGACGCTACTTTTTTCATATGTTTTGAACCATGAGTCTTATACAAAGGTGCGTCTATTCTGTGTTAAAATCAAAACTGCTAAGAACAGTCAATGCAAAGAAAAATATCTACTTTTTGACCAATTATCAACTGTTAATTATTTTTCAAATCCTCAGCCCTTCATCATTTACACAGATGTGACGAAGCTTCTGAGGTTGTTCAACTGTGACGCAGAAGAAGACGACTTCATGGGTTTCAGTGAAGATAATTAAAGTGATTTAAAACATGGCAGAAATGAAGATAAATACGGTAAATACTGGTTATTTTCCTCTCGGTTCTGTTCCGTTTTAATCAGTAAATTTGCTGCCGTGTTTAAAAAAATGTGTTCAGGTACAAACATGTAACGACATTTCTAGTTTAAAATCCTTCTGTACGTGCAGTAAATATATGATTTTTCAACATAGATATATGTGACTTATAACCCAGTGCGACTTATATGTTCTTTTTTTTTATTATATTTTTAATAAATACAGCAGATGCGGCTTATATACAGGTGCGGCTTGTATTTAAAACACAACATAAGAACAATATGAAATAAAAACATCTTTAATGCAGTTTTTGTTGATGAATATACTGGTCACTACAGTGGACAGTTATAAATTCATGTTTTTTCTGGGTTAATGCATCATTCAATACACTGTAATTCATATCATTAGTGTAACGTTGCTGTTTTTGATTGATAAAATAATAATTTTTTTAAATGCTTATTATCTTCATAAAATAATAACTTATATTAGAGGTTAAAATGTGAGACAACATCAGATTAGTTGAATGATTTAATTTTTTTATTCCTTTTAATGCATACTGCTCACTCCAGTGGACAGTTATTTTACAGTTGTTCTCTTATATATTCATTGTTTTTTGTTGTTTTAGTTCCATATCAGTCAGTTCATATTATTAATGTAACTTGGCTGTTCTTAATACCTGATCTGTGCTAACATGTGTATGAGTGAATCAGTTGCGTTTAGTTATTAGACTGTAATTATTAACAGTCTGTTCTTAAACTAAAACTGCATTAAAATGTTTTATTTCATAGTGTTTTTTTCTGATTCAAAGCTTAAGCACATATTATCCAGCTGAGTGGATATTTTTGTAATTCCATAAAAAAAGTTCATTAAAAAGATTTCCATCCTATTGTTTTTTTTTCATGCCTAAAGATGAATACTTAAGAGAAAAAAAAATCATACTTAAAAAATACTTAAAAAAAAAATAACCCCTACGAAAAAAAATCTCAACTCAGGTCCTTATAATTTGTGCATCAAAGGGTTAAATTCAATTTCAGATTTTGGTTTTATATATATATATATATATATATATATATATATATATATATATATATATATATTAAACAATCACATTGTAGTTTTCATGCCTTAAAGAAGAATGAAAAAAAATACTCAGGAAGTAAATCTCCACTAAGGTAATTCATGCACCAAAGGGTTCATTACAGTCTAATAATAACAAACAATTGATTTACATGTAAACGTATCAGTGCAGATCAGGTATAAAGAACAAATGAGTTACAGTAATGACATGAACTGAACAAAACCAATGAATATAAAAGAGAACAGCTGTAGAACAACTGACCACTGGACGGACCAGTAGAAGAACTGACCACTGGATGGACCAGTAGAAGAACTGACCACTGGACGGACCAGTAGAAGAACTGACCACTGGACTGACCAGTAGAAGAACTGACCACTGGACTGACCAGTAGAAGAACTGACCACTGGATGGACCAGTAGAAGAACTGACCACTGGATGGACCAGTAGAAGAACTGACCACTGGACGGACCAGTAGAAGAACTGACCACTGGACTGACCAGTAGAAGAACTGATCACTGGACGGACCAGTAGAAGAACCGACCACTGGACGGACCAGTAGAAGAACTGACCACTGGACTGACCAGTAGAAGAACTGACCACTGGACGGACCAGTAGAAGAACCGACCACTGGACTGACCAGTAGAAGAACTGACCACTGGACAGACCAGTAGAAGAACCGACCACTGGACGGACCAGTAGAAGAACTGACCACTGGACTGACCAGTAGAAGAACTGACCACTGGACAGACCAGTAGAAGAACTGACCACTGGACAGACCAGTAGAAGAACTGACCACTGGAGTGACCAGTATGAGTCAAAGGGTTAAAGCAGTGTTTCTCATATCTGGTCCTCGTGGCCCAGTGTCCTGCATGTTTTACAACTCACCTTTGTGTTCTTTTTTTAAAAAAAAGAACAAACATAAAATTATATTATAATTATATTATTATTAGTAGTAATAATACAGGACTAATCTGTCCTACAAAGCAAAAAGGCAGTAACTGCATTTTTTGGCGAAAATCAGTTATTGTATTTTTTTTTGCAAAATTCAAATCATTCTTTGTCATGTAATAAAATATCTCATCTCAAATGTCTGTCATTTTGGACAAAATTGGTGAGTGTTTGTACAGTAACTGTAAAAAGTACTAGTAAAACAAAGTAAAAAGTCAGTAAAGACCATTACTGTGTTCTTACCAATGTCCATTCAGGACCCTGCACCAATGGTTTACAGTCAATCACTGTATTAAACTGAAACACATTATGTGATTACTGTATTTTCTGCACTATAAGGTGAAATGTCAATGAATGGTTTTAATGAAGATTTTTCATATATAAGACGCATTAAGTGAAGTCAAAATCACGAAATAAAAAGTCAAAACTATGAAATAAATAGTCAAAATTATGTATATGTATATATATATATAGGTGCACTGTGGTTTTTGTAGAACTAGTTAATATGCAGTAACAATAACTGCCTCATGTCCAATAATCTACCTACAACTACTGTGGCTGAACAACAACAGAAGTTTAAGGTCATTTTTCTTAGTTTGTGTCTGTGCAGTTACTGCCTTTTTACTTTTAGGGTAGTAATAATAATAATATAATTTAAAATAATAATAATAATAATAATAATGAAATAAAACCATTTCAAAACTTTAAAATAAAAAAAATCAATTAAACAATCCAAAAGTACTAATCAAACTAACATTACATCACATCATGATCAGACTTCTAAAGAACTGATCAATAATTGAACTCGTTGTGACAGAAGCAGTGAACTATCCAGAACACACAGGACACTGGGCCACCACGACTGGATCTGAGAAGCGCTGGGTTAAAGTGAAGTGTGTATTTTGACAGCGTTACATGGCTTACTGTTAAAGGGCTGAAGTGTAAAGTTAAGAGGGGGGGGGTATTTTTTTTAGGAGCCATAGCTTTGGACTGTGATGAGACGTCCAGTGAGTGATGTGCATTTGTTGGTGAGTAGTCTACCCACTCCCACTCACCTCCACCCTCTTAGGTCTTTTTAACTTGTCTGTATAAATATGGAGACTTAAGAGACCCCCACCTACCCACCCACCTCCCCATATTCCACTCATCCACTCACCCTTTTTAATGTACCATGATGCCCCCTCTGTATGGCCACACATGGGCCTGCTGTGTGATCCACGCCCCCTGCCTCTTATTTTAATTCCCTCGGCCTCGTGATTGAGTTTTACCTCTTGTTCCACTAGAAAAGCCGGTGATAAGGTATCTGCGCTTCCATGGCAATGCAGCCGCAAGAGGTACACACTCATACGTACACATACATTCACTGGCTCTGTTTTAAACAACATGAACTGAGGGGCTTTGGGCTCAAGGGTGGTGGCGATGGTGGGTGGGTGGAGGGTTGGTGGCGGTGAGCTCAGGGCTGACACGTTCCTGCTAACAATCACATCACACACAGGGACCCACATTCCAACTTCCTGATCATCCCCCCACCCACCCACCCTCCCTCACCTCCACCCTTTCTCTCTCTCTCTCTCTCTCTCTCTCTCTCTCTCTCTCTCTCTCTCTCTCTCTCTCTCTCTCTCTCCCACCCAACCTGTTTCCCAGGGCTACTCCTCTACCCCTCCAGGCTTCCTCTTCCTTCCCCCCACACAGACACAGACCCTCCTTATGGGACTTTAATAGCTATGATGCAAACCTACTGAGGATTTAAAAACACACAGGAAGATCACGCATTAATTAAGACATATTTTTTAAGAAGTATAAAGTTAATTTAGGGGGGAAAAAAATTAAAAAGAATTACATGGGAACATAAGTACCCCCCCCCCCCCCCCCATCACATCTGGATCTAGCACCTTTCCACATGTTGACTTGTCAAGAAAAGTGAAGGGTCTGTTTGTCCCACACTTCATGTCATATACTCTGCTGCCCTCTTGTGGCCGTTTTTATAATTTGATGTTGTTTAGTAACGTGAGGGAGAAAGTATAGTCTGAAGTCATGGAGGAGTAGAGATAATTGAAAACAGAAAAAGTGGAGGCACTGTTTTAAAGTTTAAAAAAAAAAAGAAGGAAATATGCAGGCTTGTTCTCGTGCTGTTTATTTCAGGTTTTATTTTTAGCTTTGGTCTTTTTGGTTGCTTCACCCTTGTTACATCATCGTCTTATGTAAATTGAAATTTTTGTAAGATTTGTTTTTATTTTTTTTAACATCACTTACTTTTTTGTTGTTGAATCTTAAGAGTGAACTGTGATTGATTTACTGCATAAATAAAAGAACCAGCAGATTATAACGTGAAACATACTGTGATACTTCGTTGTATATTTCATGTTGTTTTTAGATTTGACATTTTTTAAATATGTTTTATTATATATATTCTGAGTCGTATGGATATTTGTGCAAAAACACAATCTGATGGTAAATGTTGACTGAGCTGTCAAACAAACAAACAAACAAACAAACAAACAAACAAACAAACAAACAAACAAACAAACAAACCCAAAGAACAAAACTCAAAAGTAAATACTTGAAGGACATTTGTACAACAGAACTTCACATTGTATAGAATACTATACTATACTATACTATACTATACTATACTATACTATACTATACTATACTATACTATACTATGCTATGCTATACTATACTATACTATACTATACTATGCTATGCTATACTATACTATACTATACTATACTATACTATACTTTGCTATGCTATGCTATGCTATGCTATACTATACTATACTATGCTATGCTATGCTATGCTATGCTATACTATACTATACTATGCTATGCTATGCTATGCTATACTATACTATACTATACTATGCTATGCTATACTATGCTATGCTATGCTATGCTATGCTATACTATACTATACTATGCTATGCTATGCTATGCTATGCTATACTATACTATGCTATGCTATGCTATGCTATGCTATGCTATACTATACTATACTATACTATGCTATACTATACTATACTATACTATGCTATACTATACTATACTATACTATACTAGTACTTTATTGATCCCACAATTTGGAAATGGCTTTAATAACAGCAGCATTAAGCAGAGATGAACAATAAGTCTATTTACATGTTGTTGTTTTTTTTTTATTCCTGTTTAGTTTAGTTTATTTCAGTCATATAATCAATTCAAAGCAGCAAAAAAAGAGAACAATATAGAATTTGACTGAAAAAGACTCAGGCAGAAGCAAAGCTTATTAATGCCGCCTACTATTCATGATATCAAATGGGTTGAGAAAAAAGAAACAAAAAATACATAAATATATATACACATACATACGTACTCCTGCACATGCATGACTCTTTTACCCTTAATTCCAAATAAAAGTTAATTCCACTTCTAGATGATCCACGTAAATTTAATTCCAGTTGGAAATGTTAATTCCGAATTTAAATTAATTCAGAATAAAGTCACTGGTTTATTTCAATGTTAATTCTGAATAAGATAATTCCTGTCATATGTTATTGTGCTTTAACATTATTCCAGTTGTTCTGCGCATGCTCCTCGTCTTGTCGCGATGTCGTACATATTCCGCGTTGCCGGCATTTGTGTCGGAACATTTTCCAAGATGGCTGCACGAAGCAAGCGTAGGAGTCACGGTGACGTTAAGTTTTTTTTATTGGAGAGTTGGAAGAATTAAATATAATGGAAAGAGTGCTCAACAAAACAGGAAGTGGACGCGATTGTTTTCTTCCGGTAGACGTCAAGACATCACATGGATGTTCTGTCCAATCAGACACACAGCTCTTAAAGCCCAATTAACTAAAGCGGAATAAACCCATGTCCCATGTAAACGCTTATTTGGAATTAATATGTCCATGTAAAGAAGTAGGTTTAATTCCGAATTACTTTACTCGGAATAAATTCTCAGTATGCGTTCTTGTCCGTAGTTGTGTTCTCGTGTCCTTAAGGACGTTCATCTATAGTCTGTCCGTCCATGGGAGTGGATCTGTCCTCCAGTGTGGTTCTTATTTTTTCCACTGGGTTTTGAAGTTTTTTCTTGCCGAGAAGGAGGGTCTAAGGACAGGGGATGCTTGGGACTTTTCATATATCTCTGTAGTTGATTGTGTTTTTGTAAACTTTGTTGTGATTTAGGGCTTTATAAATAACATTGAATTGAATTGAATTGAATTGGAACGTCATCAGTTGTGGCCCAAGTACTGTTCTAATACACACGTTGCATATCGCTGAGAACGCTTGAAATTCCTGGATGTGTCCTGGACACACTCATTCCATCAAGCAGAGTCCTGCACGGGTTCGGGTACCCGTGGGTGACCCGTGGTTGAACCGCAAATTTTCCCGAAATGGGTGAAAAATGTTGTGCTGTGTCGGATATGGGTTCAGTTCGGGTCGGACGTGGGTGATCGCGGGTCTAATTTGCGGTTCATAGGCTAAAAAGAGCCGTAGGCTAACAACATTTTTATTTGGCTCTGCCTTGGCTATGTCACTGTTCAGTATATTCGTGGCAATAAATGTTTGTATTTAAGTTTGGCTATCTGACATTTTCTTTCGGGTTCGGGTTGGATATGGGGTTCATTTATAGCGGGTCGGTTTGGGTGAGGATTTTTATTTTTTTTCGTCGGAAAACGGGTCGGATACGAGTTTAAACATGACGGCTACAGGCGGTTGCGGTATGTCAAAATCAGAACCGTGCAGGACTCTGCCATCAAGGATGCATCAGGTCATGTGTGAAAAATTGCGTATGGACGCTATGGACATGTTCATACCAATATTTGAATAGGAAATGACATTTGCGAAACAAAAGGTTACTGTATTTTCTGGACTATAAGGTGACACTTAAAAGACTTTAATTTCCTCCCAAAACCACAGTGCACTTTATATATGGATTAAATCTGGTTGTGTTTAGTGACTGGAAATTTTGACTTTTTGTCTCATAATTTTGACTTCACTTAACACGCTATATACAGTATACGTTTATAATCCAGTGCACCTTATAGTGACTAAATATTGTCATTAACAAACCTTTATCACGTGATAAAACCAAGACCAATCTAGACAGAAATGTGGGTCTTGTGATGATAACTATAATTAAATATACAATGCAGTTATAGACGACCAATAAAAACCAGACAGAAATCAAAAACATTCCTAAAAAGTGTTAGTTTTTGTAGATAAAAACAAAATGAAATGTTAATTTATTTATTTTAGGTGGGTTCTTATTTATTTATTGTTGCTGTCTCTCATGAGCAAGTTGTTGAATTATGTCCCCACTAATGTCAACATCATTGATGGGGGGGGGGTTTATCCCAGAATGCATTTCGCACCAACAGTGGCAGAGGAGAGGACGCACAACTGTAAGATAAAAGTTTGGAAATATTAGTGTTTCAGTATCAGAGGATGTCATTTTAAGATAGTTTTATGTGAGAAAGTAGACGTTAAAACTTTAAATCTGTGGTCGAGTCATCATGATAGTACGGAGTTTAACATTTTTGCCAAAGTTTTCGTCCTGGCAACGGGACCTCGAGCATACCTCATGGTAGACGCTATATTGGATCAGCTGGACGGTGGGGTGGGTGTGGGTGTGGGTGGTGGGGTGGGTGTGGGTGTGGGTGGGTGGGTGGGTACTCAGGACGTTCTCTTCACGACATTGTAGGCGGTAAATTTCACACTTTTGAAAGATTGTAAAATACGACACATTCTGTTTTTCCTTTTTCCTTTCATTTTTGTCTCCTTTTTTTCCCTCCCTTTTTCTTTTCTTTTCTTTTCATGGCAGGAAAAAAAAGCACATTTAATACACGAAAAATCTACAAGAATTATATCTATCTATCCAGACTCTAGGTCTAAGTTTATGAGTTTTTCAGTGGACCGTAGGACAAAGGTAAAGATGAATGTAATGGACAAGTGTAGATATTTAACTGTACTGTAGATGTGGACATTGTGTCCTGTATGTTTGGACAATACATTCTTACATATAAACCAACTTCAGTTCTTGTTTCAAAAATCATCCATCAATGATGTTCTAGGAGCAGGTTGTCCAAAGACTGAAGGGTTGGCAGTTCCTGTCCCGGCTCTGTCTGTCCATATGTCGAAGTGTCTTTGGGCAAGACATGGAACTCTGACTTTGTCTCCCAGTAGAACCTTAGAAACCTATGAGTGAATGGGTGAATGTGAGGCTAATCTAAAGCGCTTTGAGGTGGAAAAGAACTATACAAGTGCAGAACATTTACCATTCTTGACTTTTTTTTGGTCATTTTCGTGAACTGTTCTATATTCCATCCTAGTGGTGCTCACCTGTTGTTTGTTTTCAAGTAGCAAATTAAACAGCGCAAAACTGAAAACTGAATAAAATGAATAAAACAACAGATTACCTTGGTTGTTTTCTCCTTCCATAGCACACTGTGAAAAAATATGTCCAATAAAATACACCCCGATTCCACTTTTCTTTGACTGCGCTGAATCTAAGCGTCATATTCTAGGCTATAGTAATGCAATCAGCAGCTGCGTACAACGTCCGGACCTTAGTCCTGCCCATTAGTCCCACCCCGTCCGTCCGTCCGGCTGATCCAATCTAGCATCTATGATACCTTGCCAGGTGACGAGCTGAGTCGGTGACATAATCAAGCACACTGCCGCCCTGCTGCCTTAAATATGGATTGATTCTGGTTGTGTTTAGTAAATTGGAATTTTGACTTTTTATCTCATCATTTTGACTTTTTATCCCATCATTTTGACTTTTTATCTCATCATTTTGACTTTTTATCTCATCATTTTGACTTTTTATCTCATCATTTTGACTTTTTATCTCATCATTTTGACTTTTTATCCCATCATTTTGACTTTTTATCTCATCATTTTGACTTTTTATCTCATCATTTTGACTTTTTATCTCATCATTTTGACTTTTTATCTCATCATTTTGACTTTTTATCTCATCATTTTAACTTTTTATCCCATCATTTTGACTTTTTATCCCATCATTTTGACTTTTTATCTCATAATTTTGACTTTTTATCTCATCATTTTGACTTTTTATCTCATCATTTTGACTTTTTATCTCATCATTTTGACTTTTTATCTCATCATTTTGACTTTTTATCTCATCATTTTGACTTTTTATCCCATCATTTTGACTTTTTATCCCATCATTTTGACTTTTTATCTCCTCATTTTGACTTTTTATCCCATCATTTTGACTTTTTATCCCATCATTTTGACTTTTTATCCCATCATTTTGACTTTTTATCTCCTCATTTTGACTTTTTATCCCATCATTTTGACTTTTTATCTCATCATTTTGACTTTTTATCCCATCATTTTGACTTTTTATCTCATCACTTTGACTTTTTATCTCATCATTTTGACTTTTTATCCCATCATTTTGACTTTTTATCTCATCATTTTGACTTTTTATCTCATCACTTTGACTTTTTATCTCATCATTTTGACTTTTTATCCCATCATTTTGACTTTTTATCTCATCATTTTGACTTTTTATCTCATCATTTTGACTTTTTATCTCATCATTTGGATGTTTTTTAAAGTTTGATTTAGAATAAGAGTGTGTTTTGTTCCGCGTTACAACTCAACAAGGTTTGGAATTATTGTGACTGTTTAGCTTTGCTCAAAGGGAGGGTAGGAGATCTTGGAAAAGAAGCTATATTTTTATACACACCCTGTACACCTCTTCTTCAGCCCATCCCTCAAAACCACACCTTCAAAAATACATGAACGTGTATGTTGTCTGGAGCGGTCACAAAGGTTCATGAGAAAACAATATCATTTAGCTAACACATTGTGTTAACGTCCTTCATTTTCTCACTGACAGGGTGAATACCATACCCATAAGCGATTAGTATGACGAGATTTGCAAAAACAGATAACTTTTTTCTTTTTCTTTTTTTCCACAAAATGGTATTTTTTACTCTACATTTCAGGTAATACTCATTGATTTGATATATTATTTATTTCATTTGGTTAGGTCCACTAAATTGAATAAATAATATATCAAATCATGAGTATTATGTGGAATGTAGAATAAAAAGGCCATTTTGTAAAAAAAAAAAAAAAATGGAGTTATCTGTTTTTGCAAATGAACTCTTCTTATGTCTATATATATATATATATATATATATATATATATATATATATATATATATATATATATATATATATATATATATATATATATATATATATATATATATATATATATATATATATATATATATATATATATATATATATATATATATATGAGGAGCATTGCACCCATAAATATAATGAAAATAAAGGACAGTATAAGTCATAATTTGGCAAAATGTGTGGCACATATAGTCAGACAATAACCTTAATATTATTATTATTATTATTATTATTATTATTATTATTATTATTATTATTATTATTACACAGTATTTATATTATATGTCATTTAAACCAGGGAGCTAAAATATTTGTAGGATTACGACAATGTAGATGTAAACACAGAGTGTCTATCTTCAAACCTGATGCTGAATCCACAATTGTCAAAAATAAAAAGTCAAAGTCATTATAATTGAGGTTCTACATACAGACTAATTAGATCTTAATTGGGTCAGAGCAGTAAAATCTGATCATAATTACCTATAAATGATGGGAACTGAAGATTTTAATGTAAAAAAAAACCTGTCAAATTAAATAAAAATCATTGTATTAACAAACCATTATTTTACAAAAACCTGAATAAACACTTCTCTTCAGATATTTCATCTGGTTCATATTTGTTCAGTGTCATTTAAAAATATTCTGTCTATTACTAAATGTTTAGTGTATTTGTAATTGAAATGTCAGTTGTTCTGCACATGTGTAAATGACAAACTGAGGCAGAAAATGATTACAATTGCACAAAGAAAAAAAGGGAAAAAAAAGGACATTTTTTAATACAAAAAATAAAAATAAATAAATAAATAAAATTGCACTTGTTTTTCTTAACCCTTTAACTCCTGATGCATCAGCACTGACATGTTCTGAATGGATGGTTTAGTTAAAAGATTCTGAATGATTCAAGTATTTTTTAGTGTTATTTTACTGATAAATTAAGATAAGATAAGATAGGTGAAGGGGTAATGTTTAAGTTTGAATACTTTAGTTAAATTCAGGGTCAGTAATTTTTTTTTTAATTCATCTGTTTGATTTTCTAATAGTCCTTATGAGAGGAATAAAGCAAAAAAAAAAACTAAATGTATTGTAATTTTTGTAGTGTGACCAACAAAGGGTTAAGTCTCAGGAGTTAAAGGATGAAGACACATCGAGTTGTTGATGTTATTCACATTTTGAGGGAAATATTATAGATTTAAACGTTATCATAATGTAATTTCACTCTTTTAACTGTTATTATTTTACTAGTTTGGCCCTTTTCAGATCCTATTTGGCTGAATGTGGAACTGAACTAAAATACATGGAAACACTTTATAATACCTACACACAAGTGATTATGTATTAACCATTTATTACCCATTTATAAATGGGTTGTTCATTATGTATTAACCATTTGTTACATATTTGTTAATGTCTTGTGAATGTTCATACTAGTGTAAATGTAAAATTAGATTATTTTTAACCAACAGGTGCAGTGTTTGTATATCTGCTTTACAGGTAAACAAAGAAACAGTTGTAAACACTGCACCTGTTGGTTAAAAATTATCTAATTTTACATTTACACTAGTATGAACATTCACAAGACATTAACAAATATGTAACAAATGGTTAATACATAATGAACAACCCATTTATAAATAGGTAATAAATGCTTATTGTGTAGGTATTATATACGTTTGACACCTTTGATCTAATTCATCCATCATGATAAAAAAAAAAAAAGTTAATAAAATGTTCCATGGAGTGATAGAAAAGTGATCAAACAACTGTGCACAAACTGTCTGACACAGTGACACAAACTACAGATGGAAACGCAGCCACCTACGACGCTGAGCCTGAGAATCATGTGGTGTGGTCCGCTGCAGCCACAACCACACTGACAGACCCCGGGGGCCTGGGGGGCATCACGTTTCACCTCAGTGGGGTCAAAGCACCTTCAACTCTGACATGTTCAACTGCACAAATTATGACTCTGTCAAATCAAGACATTATAAACGAGGCATTTCCTTTGCTTTACCTTGATGTAGAAAAATGGTAAATATAGATAAACCCAGAGGTGGTAAAAGTACTCACATTCTGTACTTTTTTAAAAGATTTTTTAATTTTGTATTTATTTTTTTCACTTTTATTTTTATTATTTATTAAAAATGTTTTAAATTATTTTTTATTCATTCATTTTTATTTGTTTTATTCAATCTAATTGTGTAATTATTATTATTATTATTATTATTATTATTACTTTTATATTTTGTAACTTTATTTTATTTAAACAAAGCAAAAAAAGATGTCTTTGCATTTACCACCCAATGGGTACTTGATTACAAACTTGGTTCTCATGAGACATGGAAACCAGTACGTATGGGTTTGGTGTGAAAAAAATTATGCATTTATTTAATTTTATTTTGATAAATTTTTGGGTGTATCAGGGCTGTAGTCTGCGCTTGTTAGTGGTATCTACGTAAATGTTTACCCCTCCTAAAATGGTGGCCAGCGTAACTAGGTAAAGTGTCCTGGATGATGATGTCATCGCAAATCCATTTAAAAATACATTAACTTGTTTTTTTTTTGGAAAGTCCTCATAAAGCATGGGGGGGGAAGGTGCAAAGCAAAACATGTATTTTTCAAAGGTTTGAAGATGTTTATTTTTTAAATAAATTTTTTTTAATGTTTTTTTTAAATTTATTATTGTATTTATTTTTTTCACTATTTATTTATTATTTTGATTATTTATTCAAATTTTGTAATTCTTTTTTATTCATTCATTTGTATTTGTTTTATTCAACATAATTGTGTAATTATTGATTTAATATTTTGTAACTTGATTACAAACTTGGTTCTCATGAGACATGGAAACCAGTGTGTGTGTGTGTGTGTGTGTGTGTGTGTGTGTGTGCAAAAATTGATGCATTTATTTCATTTTATTTCAATCGATTTTTTTGGGGTGTATCAGGGCTGTAGTCCGCGCTCGTCAGTGGTGTCTACCTAAATGTTTACCCCTCCTAAAATGGCGGCCAGTGTAACTAGATAAAGTGTCGTGTATTTGAATTTTTTTTCCATTAAAATTTTTAAAATGCTTTTTTAAATTATTGATTTATTTAATTATTTTGTCATTATTCATTTAATATTTACATTTTTATTTCTTTAATTTTCAAGATGAGTGGAAACGCAGCGACTGTCTGTGTCGTCCTGTTGCTCATCCTCATCAGTTTGATTCACTGTCCTCAGGAACAGACATAGCTCTCCCTCTCACCTCTCCATTAAACTTGGAAACATACTAAGAAAGATGTAGAAATAACTAATCTGACCCTGACCATGTACCACATGTAACAGCACCACCTACATGTTATTTACACATTATGGACGTTTTTATTCCTTAATGGATTAAAGTCATTTATGCATGAAGTGCACTTATTAACTGTTTTAAAGAAGGATTTGTAGATTTGTTCATATGAAATTATTAAAATAATTAAAACAGTTTAGGCTATTTAGTAAAAAAAAAAAAAAAAAAATATATATATATATATATATATATATATATATATATATATATATATATATTGGTCATTTATGCGTGTGTTGTTGTTGTTGTTGTTGTTTTTAAATGGACTTATCATGACACTACTCATGCATGTGACCCAACATGTGCTCTTCCTTGTTGCAGCACATGACATCTGGATTTTAAATAATCTTTGATTTTATTGGTTAGACAGGATATTACGTGACAAATTTATGGTACGATATGATTGGTTAAAAGGTTATTTTTTTAAAGCTGTTTTTTTAAGCATCATTTATAAATAATGTAGTCTGATAGAAGGGTATCATTTGCTTCTATGATATATTGTATAGATTTTATAAATTGCATGATGCAGATTAGTAGAATTTCAAATAGAAAAAAATACAAATGAGAGTACATAAGTAAACTACAGACTTAAATGTTATTGCACTGAAGGAAAATAGGGCAGTGATCTATGGAACCATTTTGCTACCATTAACATGTGGCATTGAAAAACAACCTGGCATTGTAGAAAATATTGCATTGGCATTTTAACAGGTATTGCTATTGTAAATGTTGAATGGAAAGATAAAATACAGACACAGTATTTTTGGGAATGTATTTTTGTATTATAATGTATTTTACAATACCTATCTTTGGAGTTGTTTGTCTTTTACAATGTTTTTCTTTCTTTCACGCTTCTCAGGTTTTCAATTTCACTTTTCATTTCTTCAGTTTCAACTTACTGGCACTGATTTAACATGAGGAGGGGGGTGGAACGGGGGAGAGGGCGGGGCTTATAGCACGAGAACGCGCTTTACCCCCCCCCCACACACACACACACACACACATTAAAACACCAGTAAGTTGAAACTGAAGGAAAACTGAAAGAGTGTGAAAGAATAAAACATTTTTAAAAGAATCCAAAGATTGGTATTGTAAAATATATATGATAATACAAAAATACCCTCCCAAAATACAGTTTTTTCCAATGTCTGTATTTTATCTTTCCATTTAACATTTTACAATGACAATAGGTCTACCTGTTACAATGCCAAGTAGTTTTTTTTCAATGCCACAGGTTAATGGCAGTGAAATGGCCTCATAACGCTCCACCATTGGTAAATATTTTCATGTATAATCACACAGTTGCAGCTTTAGTCCTTCAATTATTCTTTCATTCTTTGACAATGTTTAAATGCACATGGACAATGAAAATGACGATTCCTCTGTCATTATGTTTACATACAGCTGTGCATTCCTTTGATTTGACTTGTCAAGCAATTCACACAATATACACATATATAAGAAAAGAAATAATAATATTTACACCCGAAAAGGAGTGAGAAGAAGAAACACTTAATTTCTTTAAATAATAATGATGATGCTGGAAGGAGCTTTACTGAATTCAGCCGCTGTCTTTAGTTCCTCTACTGTAAGAATATTTCAGAATATTTTCCTTGTTTTTATTTTTAACAGCAGCTGAGTTTCCCTTTCTAATCTTTGGTCTGAAAGGATCATCCATCCATAATTAACAGGGGCTATGGGTAATGATGTTAAAATGAGGCTTCATGAAGCATTCGTTGTTTCTTTTTAGTCATGTAGACCAGGGATGTCAAACTCCAGTCCTCGAGGGCCGGTGTTCTGCATGTTTTAAATATTTCCATCTTCCATGTGATTCAATTTAACCCTTTAACTCCTGAGAACATGAGCAAAATAAGACACAAATGGCAGAAAAATACTAAATAAAAAAAAAACAAAATGTAGAAAAATCAACAAAATGAGCAACAAAAACTAATAAATATTTACAAAATGACAAATAATGTCGAAAATTACTTATTACTTAATAATCTTTGCTTCTGCCTGAACCTTTTTCAGTCAAATTCTGTATTATCTTTTTGCTGCTTTGAAGTGAATATATGACTGAAAACTAAAAAGAAAAAAAAACAACTAGTATTGAAATTTGGTCCCAGCTATTTTAATTTTGCCTTTAAAAATGTTTAAATAAAAAATAAATAAATAAATAAATAAACCTCTTGCTTTTGGGCACTCTTTCCATGCACAAAACTAAAAGGAAAACGGTTGAATTTTTCTGAATATTTAAACTAAATCATCCATTCAGAACGCATCATCCCTGACACATAAAGAGTTAATAATCAGCTCCTCATCAGACTGATAATGATGTAATGGCCTCCAGGTGTAATGGAAGAGGGAAACATCGAAAACATGCAGGACACCGGCCCTCGAGGACCGCAGTTTGACACCCCTGATGTAGACGGAGCGCTCTGTTCAACAAAGACATGAAAGTATTGAAATCTTCAACACTGTCTTGAACAGAGAGCTCCATCTAGAGGAGTAAAAAGAAACCACTTGACGTAGCCTCATTTTAACATCACTCACTATGGGTCAGACCAGGGGCGTCACAGCCATTTAAAATGTGGAGGGGGTTCTAGGTTGTGGCACATGAGCAAAATTTTTTGAATCTATCATCTATCATCATAATCCATTAATGGTTACATTTTTATATTAAAAAAAAGTAATATATGGCTGAAAACATAACGTAAATGTGTTTTTCCTCAAACATTTATTCAATTCATAAGTCAAGATTATGAGATAAAAAGTAAAAATTATTAGATAAAAAGTTAAAATTGTGAGATAAAAAGTACAAATTATTAGATACAAAGTATAAATTTATGAGATAAAAAGTCAAAATTATGAGATAAGTCAAAATAATGTGATAAAAATTTTACATTTTCTAATAAAAAGTACAAATTATGAGATAAAAAAACTGCTGTAAGTTTGGATTTTAAAAAATCTGACACTGATTTTACAGACACTGTTCCTGTTTTTTCTTACAAAAATATTTTGTTCATGTCAGGGGAGACAACTAAAAATATGCTCCTCAGGGGGAACATCAGTGAAAAAAGTTCTAGAACCACTGTCTGAGGGTAAATGTCACAGAACAAGACATAGTTTATTTAACTTAGTTTAACAACAGTAACATTTGTCATTACTTACTGGTTAATAACTGTTTGTTAACACCATGAAGAAGAGCTGTTTACATTACCGCTGAACTGAGGTGCGCTTCATTTACATATGCTGTTGTGCCGCCCGGGCGGGTAAACAGTTTAAACCATAGATATTGTAACAGCCCCGAAATGTTATTAATGTTTGTTTGGTGTGATTGTGACGACAGTAACTGTTTATCCTGAAATAAAAAGTAGGTGACACCAACTGAAATCATAAATCATCTGGTTGGAGAAGTGGGGGTGTCCCAACACCCCCCATCCCCCACAGGTGTGACGCCCATGGGTCAGACCCTGCTTTAAATTATGCCAATTAGACAGATTTCTGTAAATGTGCAGTAAACGTGTCCAAATAATCCTCAGAAAGTAAAATACTGTTTACACGGTTAGCACTCATGCTTCACAGACAGAAGGTCCCTGGTTCAAATCCCTCACCAGACCTTTCTGTGTGGAGTTTGCATGTTCTCTTCATGTCTGTGTGGGTTTTCTCCAGGTACTCCAGTTTCCTCCCACCATCCAAACACATGCACTGATAGGTTAACTGGTTAATATAAATCACCCATAGGTGTGAATGTGACAGTGATTGTTTGTCTATATATGTGACCCGCCACCACGAAATCAGGCATAAGTCGCGCTGACCCGTTCAGAGCTACAGCCAAATTTAGGGTGGAAGGCGATTTCTTATTTGTGTTTACATTTGATCAAAAAAACTTACCTTAACACCTCTATTTTCAGTTCCCGTGGTCATTACATTGAAATCCAATCAATAAAGGTGTTTATTGAGTCAATTATTTAAGCGGCGACAAAAGTTCAGGGATTGCTGAGCAAAGACAAAGACGACTTCCACCTCTTTTCACCGAACAAACCAATCTCCGTTCCGTGGGTAAACACCCAAGTGTTTGGTACGAGGTAAAAGCTTATATTGAATGTTCTGTCCAATGGTGTAAGCCAAATAATTATAATACGTCACACTTCTGTCCTATTATTATAATATATAAAACTTCTGTGACATGTCCATCAGAGTGTCCTTTAACATCTGTGAAAAATTTGTGTCAATCGGATACAAATTATTATGCGTTGCTAAAGACTTCCTACCCCAAAACAGTCCAAAACTTTGACGGACAATATCTAAAAACATGCAAATTGTAAAATATGTCCAAATGTGGATATTAAAATTACCATAACCATACCATACCATAATTTTTCCACCATCTTAAACCTTAGTTTCCACTCTACCAAGCTACACTGATAACTCAGTTTGGATTTACACACACTTATGCCTGGTTTCGTGGTGGTGGGTCACATATGTTCAGCCCTGCTCATACAGGGTGTACCCCGCCTTCACCCATTGTAGCTGGATTAGGCCCCCAGTGACCCTCATGACCCTAGTGAGGATAAAGTGGGTTCAGATGAGAAGAACTTTTGAACTGGAATTAAATTAGAATTAGTAGAATATTCTGTTTATGACAGTTGTCCAAATTCAGAATAATAGATGAGATTAGTGTCTAAACAACTCATTAAATCTCTTTTTTTGTGTTTTTGTGATACAGTGTTGGACTTGGTTGATGTTTTGTGAAGAAAAACTACTGTCAAATGTAGAGGTGGAAGTAACTCAGTAAAAGTACTTCATTATTGTACTTAAGTATATTTTTTTTAGGTATCTGTACTTTACTTGAGTATTTATTTTTCTGGCAACTTTTTATTTTTACTCCCTATATTTTTGCATAAATATCTGTACTTTATACTCTTTTCATTCTAAGAATAAACTCGTTACTTTTTCAAACTAAACGGTGTGAAAAATAAGTGGCTTCAGATGGAAAATCAGTGGAGAGAAATTGTGACTTTCTATGTCATAATTATGACTTTTAGCTCATGATTGTCACTTTTTAGAGAAGAAAATAGAATAGAGAAAACTTTATTTATCCCCAAAGGGCAATTTAATTTCTACATGGTATACACCGTCAAGTAAAAAGACATGTCATTCATAGAACATACACATGAATGGGTGTGTCATAATAAATAAATAAATAAATACATAAAACAGCTCATAATTTCAACTATTTTTTCCTCTCATATATATAACTGTATCTCATTTTGACTTTTTATCTTACAATTTTGACTATTTAGCTCATAATTGTGCTTTTTTAAATGTCATATATGACTTTTTTATGTTATAATGGTGACATTTTATTTAAATTGTGACTGTTTTTTCTTCCATTTTTTCCTAAACTTCCCGTCTATAACCACAAAACTGTGGGTATGAGCTCTGTACTGTGATCCAATTAAAGTAATTATCTACACAGTAACTGACTTT
This sequence comes from Siphamia tubifer, assembly GCA_020466265.1. Taxonomy (NCBI): domain Eukaryota; kingdom Metazoa; phylum Chordata; class Actinopteri; order Kurtiformes; family Apogonidae; genus Siphamia; species Siphamia tubifer. The sequence goes on along the minus strand of CM035794.1, from coordinate 72,134,322 downwards.
CTTTTTTGGATACTTCCTAAACTTTTCAGATTGTTACTGGTTAAATAAGTATTATTTCATCCATGGAGAAAAATACATATATTTTACTTTTGTACTTTATTACAAGTGAGAAGTTGTACTTTTTTTTTTTTTTACTTTTACTTCAGTAAAGGAGTTGAATCAGTACTTCTACTTTTCCCAGAGTATTTTTTCACACAGTAACTGTACTTCTGCTTAAGTACAAAATGGAAATACTTCTACTGCACACAGAGTAATGGGAGTATAACTCTGTACCTAAGTTTGTCGCACCAGCAGTACCTTTTTGCAGAAACATTTTGAATATGATGTATACATTTCCTTTCCTTTGTGCTTTAGATGAATGGCATAAGTGCATATTTAGTAACCAAAAAAACTTTTTCAGAGGAATAAGAGTTTGGTAATATAATATCATATAAATAATAAATGGAACTGACTGTGGTCAGAGGCTAAATGCTGCACAAGTCACAACAAACACAAGGCAAGTGCATGTGTATATGAATTTGTGGAGCATTAAAGGCCAATGTATGCGTCTGTATTTTGGTCCACATATATTATAATTTGTGTATATTCTCTGTATTCTTTGAACTGAGGCAAATGCACATGTCTGCTTGTGCGTGCGTCTGTCCGTGTTTGGGGTGAGTCTCCTTTCTAATCTGCCAGCCAGTGGTTGTGTATGAAGTGTTAGTGATGGTGGAGACTATTAGGCCTGTGAATAGAGAGTTGGCTGTCTTCTCCTATTCCACACAGCTCATTTAAAGTTGCAACTGATGGTAGAGATTAAACAAGTTCTCTTAGAAGGAGGGATCCTGTGGCTAGACTTGGGCTGCTATTTAAGAAACCCGACTGAGTGAAAAGCATGTAAAGAACCCATTTAGTATAAGACAACAGACGAGCAGTGGTTTATATCTACAAACAATGTATCATGCCTCACATGAACATGACCCACCACACATGTGACCGGTTTTGTTTTTTTTTTTTTCTTCTCTCTTTTACATCTGGCTATCTGCCTTTAGGATCTGTAAATGTCATATGTAGGCCTAATATTACACTGTAAAAAGAAAAATCCTAATTTTATGATTAATGATACAACTTTTACTGTAGTTTTTCTTAAAAAAAAAAAAGAGAGAGAGAGACATTATCAGTAAATTAATGACCTATTTTTTAGGATTATTCCAATAATGACAATCTGTTTGTTTATTTTTTAATACAAAAATTACTGTATGGTAGATGGTACATAATTGTTTGAGAATTCTTAAATTTATGTTCAATGACAGTAATTATCTGTAACTAAATATGCTGCTCATTATATAAAGGTTTATGTCCACCCTTGAGATTTTTTTTTTTTTTTTGCTGTAACTTGACTTAAGTTTTGTACTTTAACATTCAAATTCTGTAATTAAACATGTACCTCAATATATAAAGGTTTATTTCCACATTAACACATAACATTTTTCTCTGGAATGTAAATGTATATCTCATTAGTTTTATATTTATGTGTACTTTTACATTCTGTTTACACATTTAACAAACCTTTTTCATTATATGAAACATGATGCAATTAATAAAAAAATAAAAATAGTGTAAGATGCTATGCTCTTGTGGTTGAAACTCAGAGTCAGGGTGAGGGTTAGGATTACACATCTGGACAAGTAGGTATTTTTCAATTTATGTTTGTCTCATCATCTGAACCCGCTTTATCCTCACTTGGGTCATGGGGGTCTGTGGGTTCCAAATCCAGTTACAATGGGTGAAGGCCTGGGTACACCCTGTATGAGTCTCCAGTTCATCTCAGGACTGAACATATATAGACAAACAATCACTCTCACATTCACACCTATGGACAATTTAGATTAACCAGTTAACCTATTAACCAGTTAACCTATCAGTGCATGTGTTTGGATGGTGGGAGGAAACTGGAGAAAACCCACGCAGACACGAGGAGAACATGTAAACTCCACACAGAAAGGTCTGGTGTGGGAATGGAACCAGGGACCTTCTGTCTGTGAGACACGAGTGCTAACCACTGCACCACCTCAATTTATGTAGTGAATGCAAAATTTGCTTTTAAAAATGTATTTTCATTCTATTAAATTTTAATATTTTTTGTACTTGTCAAACATTAGTCGAGAATCTGTATCGTAAAAACCCTGCAGCTGTTTTCTTCTCCATCATGGGGACCCCCACCCAGCTTTACTGATGGACCAGGGTTAGGATGTTCCTTCTGCCATTGAACCATCTGGACATGACAAGAATGGCAGCTGAGATGACGTCCTGTGAGGAGGTGAGTTTGTGCCTATGACACAGGGTAAACCACTCTGAAAGGTACTTAGTATTGATCGTTCATTCCATCTTGTTCCTTCTGCCAATGACCTGATATGACAGACGTATTCTTCAACACAAAACCTTCTCTGCCGTATCCTCATTCGCTGCTGAGCAGGTTGTTGACCATGTACTGGGTGATCTTAAACCCTCTTCATCTCAGTCATAAAACCTTCAAATATGGAAATGATGTTGGAGATATGAAGGGAGCCTTGGTACTACTGAGCTGCCACAGATGTGAGGAGATATCGGTAAGAGTCTCCACGACAGCCTTAACCCTTTGTTGGTCACACTACAAAAATCTATTTTTTTTTTACAATTTTATTTTATTTGTTTTGCTTTTTCCACCTCACACGGACTGTTATAACCTAAAACATAGATTTTTTTTTTTTAACTGACCCTAAATTTAACTAAAGTATTAAAACTCAAACATTACTCCTTCACCAATCTTACCGACATCATTTGTGACTTGGTTCAAATTAGATGTATTAACTTTAACTTTGTGTTTTTATCATTAATGATTAGCATTAGCATTTAATGACCCTTTACTATCATCTCTACCGTTTGGTTCAGCAAGTTTTCCAAAAATTATTACATGAATACTAAAGGAGGATTATTTATGTAAAATATAATCTGTAAAGGTTAATAACATGAAAAAAAATCAAACTTATCTGTAATTTTTGTGTCCAGTAGAAAAGATCATAGCAGAGGTGTTGTCATGGTTATGATCTTCTTCCTTGGTGGTATATATACTAGCATGACCTGAATATATTATTGACTGCCCAAGAAGTGTGATGTCAAAGCACTTAAATTTAGATTAGATGTCAGGGTTAGTGCCCTGCACAGGCCTATTATCTGGGCCCGAGCATGGCCCTGGCCCGAGGGGGTGGAGCCCCAGCCCGGCCCGGTCCGACAGGTTTTCAGAATTCTCAGGCCCGAACCCGGCCCGGCCCGACTTTTTTTGTTTGTTTGTTTTAACCTCCCATAAGAATGTTTTAGCATGATAGAACGCTATATTCATTGAGTGCATTCGTAAAATAAATCTGCCGCTCTGAAAATGGAATGACGCTCTGCAGTTAGAAAAAACAGCATTCTATTTTTCTGTGAACAACGGTTTCTGACAGATCAATGTGGACATAAAAGAGCAGGTTAAAATAGGGGCTGATGCATCAGCAGCTTGAGAACTCGGTCTGTGACCGCTGCTGGATCCGCCACATACCTGTTCAAAATGTGATGAACCTGTTTTTTTGCTGTCATATGACAGAACAGCTTTGCATACAACACACTGAACAAACCCGTTTGGCTCATCTTGAAGGGTTGTAATAAGTTGAAACTTAGTCCAGAACGGAGGTTTTCCCTTAGTGTTGTTCACTCTCTTCAATTCACCATTTTCAACTTTGTTTTTATGTCGTTCTCCATGTTTGTGGTGGGAGTCGGGAAGTCGCGCGAATCGGATAGTGAGGGAGGCTTCCGTATGCCCATATAAGGGAGGCTACCGTATGCCCATATAAGGGAGGCTTCCGTATGCCCATATAAGGGAGGTGCCGGTGCCGGGGAGAGCAGCAGCTGCTGCGATCAATTGTTTCCATTTAAACACAACACAGGTTTTTTTTAAATAATTAAATTAAAAACTAAAAGTGCCCGAGCCTGGCCCGTGTCCGAGGTAATTATACGGTCGTCGGCCCGAAGCCCGGCCCTCGGGCTGTCAGGCCCCTCGGGCCTAGGGCTCCAGTGCAGGACTCTAGTCAGGGTTCAAAGTTACCTCTACCAAACGGTTGAGCTGGACAGAATCATGGGCCCCAAGCATCTATCCCTGATTAACTATTGGCTCCTAGAGGTGATCGAGTTCTCCTGGGTTAATTTTTGGCCAGTTCATAAACAGAGTAATCAATAAACAAATAGGGATGAATCCTCTGAGATGTTATGAAGGTTACCTCCTCAGAAGCTGACCTCCAATCAGGAGTGGACTGAGCTCAAACAGAGCATACCCGTTACCCGGAGCATAGGTCACAGTTCTGCACATGCGTAGTAGGAATTTACACAACAATAGACTTGTCATACCAGCGTACCTTAGGAAAATGATGTTATTACTAATGATTTCACTCTATTTTATTGCATACATTAATTTTCTAATTGGTAATATCATACCTAAAAGGAGCTATATGTTTTCTAATGTTTTTATTTCGTGAAAGTACACTTTTTTTAGGATAGTAAGTTCTGCTAGCATCATGTGCACATATGTCACTGATGCTTAACATACTGTTGACAAAAGTAGTTATTGTAAGTTATTCTAATGCCTATATTCAGTCAAGTTGAAAATGATGCCTATGCTACCCTGATAGCTGTAGGGTTAGCATGTGTCAGTGTTTAATTGCAGTGCATTATTATCTATTGGACCATTGTAACAAATGCAGGAATACTACTCTGATAAAGTATGCCTGCCCGGAATATGGGTATGGTACTCTGATGAAGTATGCTGGTCTGACAGAACACTGGCAGAGTGTGTGCTTGACACAAATGACAAATAACATTTGTCAAAAACTAAGAATCATCATGGAACTTGAGCATGGTCTTCATGAGAGGCACGTGTGGTGTGATTTTGGTGATCCTCCATTAAAGCTGTTCAAAGTTATTGAGAGTACAGTGTTCCCAGACAGACGCACGGACGAACAGCATTTCTACGCCCCCCGCCAGGATGACGGTGGATGCTAAGGGCAAACAAACACAGGTCAAAATCCAATCCAAGTTAAACATGGAAAGGCAATAGGCCACAGGTGACAGTGCATAAGGAGAGAACAACCTCAGTACCTTAAAGCAGGTGATGGTTGAGACACACAATGGTTTGACTTTAGTGTTATTATGCTCATGTAACAGAGTAAAAGTAGTGGTGTGATTCCTCTTGCCATCCTAGTAACGTGTACGTACACACAGTTTTATGTTGTCTGAGGGTCATTGAAGGCAGCATCCCTGCTACCTGGGGTCATGCAGGTAGCATGACCCCAGGACCGCTGTTTGTCTAATATTACATGTCAGTTTTTATTATTAAATGTGTATTTTAATTCATGATGTGGTACCAGTTTGCTTGCATAATAATTAAGCATGTTTTGTTTCTTTCATAAAAACTTTAGTTTCTTTTGTGTTAGCGAACTGGTTTTCCCTCGTTTTAATTTCAGACCAAAATGTGTGTGTGTGTGTATGTGTGTATATGTGTGTGTGTCTGTGTGTATGTGCCGCTGCAACGGAGACTGATGGACCTTCTTCACATTAAGCAGAAATATGTCAGAGGAGCGTTACCGAACATCCTGTTAAACGTTAAGACAGTAGAAAGGTGGTAATATTGAGAGTCTTTTCAAGTTCCTGAGGAAATTTGCTACTTTTTACATTTGCAGGTTTTGGAAGAATCGTGGAGGAAAATTCACTAATGAAAAAAAAATTGATAAAGGCAAATTTTTTTTCCCCATGAGGATAAAGAAGGAAAGTAAGGAGAGATCACTGAGAGACATCAGTGCTACTGAACTGATAACTACGTCCACGAATCATTACTATATCCACTTATACCTAGGACTAGGGTTATGTATGGATAATATAGAGGACATGGACTATTTCACTATTTTATATTTGTTCTGTCTATGGTTCAAGTCAACTTATCGTTAGCATAATGTTAACGTTAGCCAGATGCTATCATAATCCTTTCACATTTTTCTCTGGCAGTGTGTGTTCATGTTGGTGTTTTTTTGTCATAATATCTAAGGTAGTAGATGGGTAGGTTTTTGTGAGGGCTACATGCTACCCATCGCAAAGAAAAAAAGAGGATCCTCACAAACTCCAGGTTTAATCAGTGTTTATACATTTACTGTGACTTTACTGCTGTTCACTGGCTGCAGTTCTATGCCTATTTTAACTCTTTCTTTCCAATGCAACTGTTGTTTACTGCTGACACTGATGTACTGGCATCTAAAGGCTAAAGATCCTAACTACAGTTTAAGTCCAACATTACTTATGTTCACCATAACATTCAAAACCATGACGATTTGTTTTATCTCAACTCATACCGACGTTAACAGCTGCCATTTGTGACACCGTTCATATACTGGCTCATTTTCCTGTAGGAATATAATCATTCCAAGGAAAAATGCTAGGGACAGACTGTGATTTCAAACAGTCATCCAGGATGTAGTGTTCTGATGTGAAGTGTCTGCTGCAGACGTAAGTGCTCCTCTTTTTTTAAATGATAAAACTCGCTCCTTCATCCCACTGAATAGCCTGGACGCATTTTCGTCTAGCTTCACCGCTAACAGGGAAGGAGTGGAACAACATATATGACTGCTTCTGGACATTACAACAACATCCTGGTATGTTACAATAACTTTTGGTCATTGCTGTCATCTTTGCTATTTAACTTTTGCCAGTGCGGACGTAGGGTTATGCTTCCCTTACATATTTCCGGTATGAAATGCGGAAGTTGTGAAAAAGGTCCATTATATGTTCTTTTGTGGAAAAAGGACAAATAAAGGGTGTTGTTGGATGACAACGAAATTGTGTCTGTGATAATAAATTGAACACAACGCATGAGTACGAGCGCTACACTTGAAACAGATGCTCGACTCCATGTTAAGGTTTCACACATTACAAATATCGTGACAAGATGTTTCGATGCCTCGTTCATCAGGCAAAAAAAAACTAAAACATGTGACTCCCCAAATTAAGCTTCATTTTGTCCCATCACTGGCGATGAAGGGCAGGGTTGTCCAGCTTAAAATGCTTATAAATGGACACAATCCCTAAAAAGGTGGTGGGTTTTAGAGAGGAAACTTTTGCTTCCATTTCAGTTTCACTAACTTAGAACCAAGGGAAGTGTTTAAGGTCAGAGTCGTGGAACATCAGATTAACTTACATTGGCACACAGACATTCACACAATGATTTATACACCTGCAAACACAGACTGGCATCACAGCCCCTAGTTCCACATGCAGTTAATTTTTCTTCAATTTTTGTAAATAGATTTTTTGCATTTCTATTACTCTTAAAAAAAACTATATATGTAAAATATGCAGTATTATATGATGGTATAATCACAAAATTATATTTTCTTTATGAAAAAACAAATGAAGTATTTCCACATGAACTCACTATATCCCAGGTTTCAAACTCCAGTCCTCGAGGGCCGGTGTCCTGCATGTTTTTAAATATTTCCTTCTTCCATGTGATTCAGTTTAACCCTTTAACTCCTGAGAACTAACAAAATAATTGGTAACATGAGCAAAGTAAGACACAAATGGTAGAAAATCAAAGAAAAATTAAAAGAACCAAAATGTAGAAAAATAAACAAAATGAACAAAAACTAATAAATATTTACAAAATGACAAATAATGCGGAAAATTTTGGGGAAAATATTTACTAAAAAAGAAAAGTAGTATTTACATTTGGTCACAGCAATTTAAAAAAAAAGGTGAAATAAAAAAAAAAAAAACACCTCTTGCTTTTTGGCACATTTCCCATGCACAAAATAAAGTCAAACTGTAGAATTTTTCTGAATATTTAAACTAAATCATCCATTCAGAATGCATCAGCGCTGACATTTAAAGAGTTAATAATCAGTTCCTCATCAGACTGATAATGATGTAATGGCCTCCAGGTGGAATGGAAGAGGGAAACATCTAAAACATGCAGGACCCCGGCCCTCGAGGACCACACTTTGACACCCCTGTACTATAGATTCAACAAACACTCCAGTGCCTTAGTTTCAGGAAACTGTTGACCCTTTGTTTGATCTGAATGCAGTGTATAACTTTATCCACCAGATGTCACCACATTTAAAAGGCTTCAAAACAAACATTTTAACACAACTGCTTCAGATGGATTCAGAAAGCTTTGGTTTTCTCCATCACTACTTGGCTGGAAGGCAGAGGTATATACAGACATGGAAATGACAAAGGTCAATAAACTAGTGATGGGTCCAGAGACACTGATGCGTCGAGCTCATAGAGCGAAACCCCTGTTGGTGCGTGTGTTGAACATCTGTATGTGACGTCATGTCTTGTGCCTCAGAGCTGTACGACAGAAGTAAAGTAGTTATGTACGGACTGACTTGCACTCTCTCACATATTTATTATTTTTATCTTATTCTATCTTTTGTGCATGCTTAGCATTTTTATTTATTTTTATTGATATACTATATGTTGAATGTTGAGTCTTTTAACTAACTTTAAAAAAATGTATTTTCTTGTTATTTTATATGTTTTACTCTTTTAACTTCTTACTTATGTTTTAGGTTTTTTTACTGCATTTCTTAGCTTAAAACTTTTATGTTTTAACTCCAGTGTTTCCTCAGCGGGGGGGGGGGGGTCCTCCACACTGGGGGTTGTATCTGGCCCACTGCTGGGGGTACTGCCCGAGGGTCCCCTCGGCCCGGCTGGTTGGGGGACTCCTCACCTTGGTGGGAGGCTCTCCCTGTCTGTCAGCATCAGGGGTCCGTGTGCCGGCGCCCCTAGTGGTCGTGGCCTGGGGCCCCTCCCAGTGTGGAGAACCCCAGGGTAGATGCTTCCATGATGCTCAGTGCCAGGTCATGTCTCCTATAGTTGATGCTGAGAGTGTGTGGGTGCGTGTGCATGTAAGGGTAGGTGTGTTGATGTGTGTATGTGTGCCCTGTGAATATATGAAGGGAGGGATGGGTACTTGTTTTGAATGTTTTTAATGCTGTAAAGCACTTTGTTTTGCATTTTTTGTATGAAGAGTGCTATATAAATAAAGTTTGGTTTGATTTGATTTGATTTGAATGTTGCAGCGCTACACCAAGACAAATTCCTAGTTTGTATATTACATGTGTACTATATGAACAATGGCAATAAAGCTCTTTCTGATTCTGATGTCTGACAACCTGAGGTAAATAACAGAGGACACTGGGATCCTCTGTTTGACTCTTATGTGTTGTCGTCCTGCTGTGATTGGCTGGAATGGCAGCACAGTTGAAAGTCACTACGTCTGTATTCCAGGTCACCTGAAAATTGTACTTTTCCAACTTTCAAAGTATGACTTAAGATTGCAGGCAAGACACGGCAAACTGTCGGAGCACAAGGAATTGTGGGATTTAGATGTTCATACTTGGACTCATTTACAGTCATGTCTGTCAGGCTACCTTTTTTAACAGTGATTGACCATAGACCAACCTGACGGGGTTGTTATGCCTTCGCCCTGTTCTCTGTGATTGACAGCTCTATTTAACAGTCACTGATCACATTCTGTCAGCTGTGACAGAACAGTGTTAAACAATGTCAACTGTCTTTATTTTGGTCAAGGCTTTGTACTGCTTGTGGCCCATAGAAATGATATGACAAATTGTATGAGACCAGTAAATATTTTGTCATTTTTATTTATTCCACTATTTACACATATGTGTGTGTGTGATTATTATAATATGATTATTATGATTATGCTCTTTTGTTATTATTAATTGAAACTAGTTTTCTCATTCAGGCAAAGTGAATTGAACATAATAGTACAGTTCAGTTTTAGTTCAGTTCAGTTTTATTTTATTTTCGAGCACACAATAATCATCTAAACACCAATGAAATAGTCAACTTTTCTTTTTTTCTTGTACTTGAAAAGGAGTGGGAAGAAGTAAAACTTTTAAACTCCCACCCCCTTTTACAAACTAAAATTCAAATATACTGCTTTAACACACGATATACTTTATGTCCTTTTTATCATTACCACAAATTACAGTGTGTCCCATAAGTCTCCATACATGGGAAAAATAAACGCTTCTTGACATAAACCATTTTTATTTATAGAATATGCTCTATATGACTGACATTTAAATTTGTTGTGCTTTATTCAAATGCATTCTTTGGATTATCTAAAATATATGTAAGAACCAAATATTCTTCATGTCTTCTATGTATGGAGACTTATGGGACACGCTGTAGAGCACTCCGAGAGCACAAACCTCCACCAAGGCAGACCCCCCCCCCCCCCCTTTGACTGAAGAGAGGTCCGCCAAGGAGGTTATGTTTTTACCAGAGTCTGTCTGTCTGTCTGTCTGTTAGTTAGCAAGATAACTCAAAAAGTTAAGGACAGATCTTGATGACATTTACAGGGTAGGTTGGTAACGGGGAGATTTGGAAATGGATCAATTTTGGTGTTGATCGGGGGGGGGGGGGGGCTCTAAGATAACTCAAAAACTTATTGACAAATTTTAATGACATTTTCAGGATGTGTTGGGAGTGTCACATGGAACAAATGATTACACTTTGGTGGTGATCTGAAAAAGATCCTGGATTCTGGATCACTTTGAAATTTTACATTGCGGTAAATGGAGAATACATTTCAAAGTGATAAAGAATCCAGAATCTCTACCGGATCACCACATTTATTCCTTGTCACACTCCCAACACATCCGGAAAATTTCATCAAAATCTGTCCGTACGTTTTTTACTTACCTTGTTATCTACCAGACAGACACACAGGCAAACTCTGGCAAAAACATAACCTCTTAGGTGGAGGTAAACATAAGGCTCAGGGGCCAAATCCAGCCCACCATAGGGTCCATTCCGGCCCTTGGGATGAATTTGTGGAATGTAAAAATAATTAGTTACATTAGTTCAGGTTCCACATTCAGACCAATTCAATCTGCAGTGGATCAGACCAGTAAAATAATATTATAATAATCTATAAATACTCACAACTCCAGTTTTTCTCTTTGTAAATAAAGTTACTTTCACATGTATTATTTATAGTAAAACAAAGTATAATTTCATAAAATATTTACATAATCTTGAACAAATATGAAGAACCTGAAGTATTTTAAGAGAAGTCAGTGCAATTCTAACAATAATCTGCCTGATATTAAATATTATGTGTATTTGTATTTGATCCACTATGTTATAGCTACAATGAACATGTGGAAATTATAAACAAAAGTATGATATTATTAAAATTGGGACTTATTTCTTTCATTTTTCATGTTATTCACATTGTTTGACCAGATAGTTTGTCAACGTAAACATATTCATTATTTAATTTAACTTTTTTCACTCTCAAATATACAGACTTTTTTGGAGTTGATATTATTTATGTATGATTATGTTATTATTTCACTGGTTTGGCCCGATTCAGATCAAATTCAGCTGAATGTAGCCCCTAAAATAAAATGAGTTTGACACTCCTGCTGGAGAGTAAATTAAAAGTGTAGTAAAGTCTTATGTCCACTAGAGTGCACTGTGACATCATAAAAAAAATTAACAACCATGGTATTGAAAATGACTTAACCTGAAAACAACAGGACAGTTACAGTCCATTTTTATATATCATCTAGTTTCACATAATGTTGCATTTGTAGTTCATAAAATGTGGAAAATAATATTTGTTAGTATAATCATTTTAGATTCATTTATTTTGAAAGTGTCAACGAAAAGAAAAAGAAATACAGGATGAAAAACAACCAGAGAATAATAACTAAATAAAATAAATTAATTAAATAAATGGCACAGCAGTCAGATTTGTCATACAGTTCTGTACATGGGCGTAAAACTGTGTAAGGATGCTATGGGCGTGTCCATACCAATATTTGGATGTTTCTAAAATGTCCATACCAATTTTTCAATGGGAAATGAAATGACATTTAGGAAACAAAAGGTTACTGTATTTTCTGGACTATAAGGTGACACTTAAAAGACTTAAAAAAAAAAAAAAACACAGTGCACTTTATATATGGATTCATTCTGGTTGTGTTTGGTGACTGGGAATTTTGACTTTTTATTGAATGATTTTGGCTTTTTATCTGATAATTTTAACTTTTTATTGCATGATTTTGACTTTTAATCTCATAATTTTGACTTTTTATATTATAATTTCCACTCTTTATCTAATCATTTTCACTTCTTCTATCATAATTTCCAATTTTTATCTAATGATTTGACTTTATCTAATTATTTTAACTTTTTATCTCATAATTTAGACTTTTTATATCATTATTTCCAATCTTTATCTAATGATTTTGACTTTTCATCTTATAATTTTCACTTTTTATCTAATCATTTTCACTTCACTTAATGCGCTTTGTGCCTTACATATGAAGAATCTAAAAAAACCCAAAACATTCATTGACAGTGCACCTTATAGTAACTAAATATTGTCATCAATGAACCTTTATCACGTGACAAAAACGAGACGACACTAAATGTAAATGTTAGTCTTGTGACGATAACTAGAATTAAATATGTAATGCAGTTAGACATGACCAATCCACCAGACAAAATGTGGCTTAACAAATTAAAATCATTCCTAAAATATCTCTTAATTTTCGTTGACAAAACCAAAACGAGACGTTATTTTAATTATTTTAATCGTGTTCTTATTTATTTATTGTTTTCTTTCGTGAGGAAGTCGTCAAATTATGTCCCCACCAATGCCAACATCATGATTACTCCCATGAACACATCTATTGCAAACTTATCTGTTGGCTACGTATAAATATCGTGGTATAAAAAGAAATATAATCAACATGCCCTCACTTCAAACTGACACACCCATCACTCCAAACCAACGCACTAATTTTAGATCTTCTTCATGTTGAAACAGTCCTGGTATGCAACTTTATTGTCATTGTACCTTTAACCTCTAATCCCTAATCAACACATAGATAATAGCCAATGTTTTTTTTTTTGTTTTTTTTTAGTTTTCACAAAAGGGTAACAGTTATACATGATGCCAAATAACAGACTATTAATTCTGCACAGTTTCTTCACCAACCACTTTCATTCAGTTTGTTTTCCTTTGAGCCCATTCCATTTGTGCAAGTATAGTCATGCCATTCATCTGTTGAAATGACATAAATTTTACCCGGGATTTCAGTTATAAAGAGTTGGCTAATGTTGACTCATGAATATGGCTGTTTGAGTATCCTTACTGTTCCTACCTCTGAGTTAAACAGTTTGTAAACACAGGATAAACAGGTTCATAGTTTGATTGCTTAATAATTATAGTTATCTTTTCTTTTACAACCTTAATTGATTTAATTGACGGTTGTGCTTATTTTCATACTTAATCCTATTTGTGCACCAACAGAGTGTAAAAGTCAGGGGTGTCAAACTGCGGTCCTCAAAGGCCAGGGTCCTGCATGTTTTAGATGTTTCCCTCTTCCGTTACACCTGGAGGCCATGGCATCATTATCAGTCTGATCAGGAACTGATTATTAACTCTTTAAATGTCAGCGCTGATGCATTCTGAATGGATGATTCTGTTTAAATATTTAGAAAAATTCAACAGTTTTACTTTATTTTGTGCATGGAAAATGTGCTAAAAAGCAAGAAGTGTTTTTTTTTAATTATTATTTTATTTCACCATTTGTTTTTAAATTGCTGTGACAAAATGTCAATACTAATTTTCTTCTTTAGTAATTTTTTCCCCCCAAAATTTTCCACATTATTTGTCATTTTGTAAACATTTATTAGTTTTTGTTCATTTTTCTACATTTTGGTTCTTTTAATTATTTTTTTTTCTTACTCATTTCTTACTCATACTTTGCTCATGTTACCAGTTACTTTGTTAGTTCTCAGGAGTTAAAGGGTTAAACTGAATCACATGGAAGAGGGGAAATATCTAAAATATGCAGGACACTGGCCCTCGAGGACTGGAGTTTGACACCTGTGGTATAAGTCATAGATATGTCCTCAGTATGCAGAATAATCTAGTAAAAACATGAACAGTGTGATTTTACTTTAATTCACAACGACTCATTTTGGATTCTAATGGGTGTAGTCAATATACTTTAAACAAAAACCAAACCTGTTTGTGTATGGATTATAAATATTTGATACCAATGCAGAATACCTGACTTCCTGATCTATTCTGAATAGGTTGGTTGGTTTCACGTGACGTCACATCGGTATAAACTCAGCGCGCGAATGTCAGATTGGAATCAGGAAGTGAATCAGAGTGACTTGTATGTTGGGGAAAATGCCGACGTTTTTGTGCAGTTTACGGCTGCGCTAATCGGTATAACTGAGAGAATGAGAAGTGATTTTTAGAGTACCAAAGATTATCTTTACAAATAAAACACTCACCCTGGCGAAGACCAAACGATAATTATCGCTGAGCCTTTTGGTACCGAGGTTGTGGACCCACCTGATAAAAAAAACTTCTTCGCTTTCATCTGATGCTTCGTGTAGTAACATGTATGTAGGATAGGGTTGCCAACCGTCCCGATTTGTCCGGGACATCCCGAATTTGAGGTGTATTTTATTTGCCTCGTGAAGAACAACTCCTGCCCTGCATTTCAATCAGTCTGGACAGCTTTTTTAAAACGTAATGTTTATGAAGCATATCGTCCAATGATATATTGGTGATTTATGACACATTCTGAACAGTGGTTTTTGATAGGCTACTCTGCACCAAAACTCATATTTCATTAAAATGTTTACAAGTATTTTGTCCAATGATAGGAGCGTGGTATTTGGTGACACATTCTGATCAGGGAGCTGTGACAGGCTACACCAACTTACGTGTAGCTGTTGCTATGGGAGACGGTAGTAGTCAAGTTTACTCAGGTCAGTTAAGAAATGGACGAACCGGCACCGGCTAAAAAAAGAGGCTTTGCAGCTATAACAAAGCATGGGAGGTAAAAAGATATTGGGCTAAAGCCACAACCGACCCTAGGAGAGCATTTTGTACTTTTACTTTTACCGCTGTGAAATTTCGATTGGCCACGGAGGCGAGCACGACTTATCTCGCCACGAAGAGGCAGAGTGCCATAAAAAGGCTATGCTAGCCATAGGAGCTAGCAAGAGTTCCACATTCTTCGCCACAACGACAGGTGAATTAGACAAAATAGCGCGGACTGCAGCGTGAAATTGAACGCTGCTTTATTTCAGAGTAGTTTTAACTCTTAACTTAAACACAATAGTGTTTTGCTTATGCATAATTAATTTCACAAAATTATCCTGAAATTAGTAGGATTGTGGTCTGGATAAGAACACATCATGATTTCTAGCATGGGTAGGTTGACAAGACGTCCGTCTTTCCAATGCATTAAAATGCAGGAAATTGCATCTAAGGAACACAATTTTTTTCTGGGGGAGGACCCCCAAGACCCCCCGTCCAAAAAAATGTCCCTCTTTCCAGCTTCAGGGAGTTGGCAACCCTAATGTAGGACCAGGTAGTTGGTAATATCCACAGCATCGATTGTTGACAAATTTTTGAGTTCTGTTGAAAATTAATTAATTTTCATAAGATACGGGTCATGTCCAATACATTTTTAACAAACTCTGTTTTGACACTGGATCTAAATCCGTACAATATCAATAGTTCCCTCCATAGCGGAATATTACATGGTTACTTCCTGACCACCACCTGAAATCACGACGTCATCATAGTCACGTGACTGAAACCTACCTATTGCCACCAAGTTCAAGAATTTTGTGTTTTCGTTTTTAAAGAAATACATGCATCCGTTTTTACACACATGTACTGGAACCAAATTTGTAATCAAATACTCATTGGGTAGTTAATGCAAAGACTTATTTTTTGTTTGAATAAAATGAAGTAAAAAATAATAATACTAATTACACAATTTGATTGAATAAAGCAAGCAAAAATGAATGAATAAATAATTATAATAATAAATAAATAATGACAAAATGAAATAAATACATAATTAAAAAATTAAAGAATAAATAAACATCTTCAAACCTTTGAAAATACATGTTTTGATTTGCACCTGTTTCCCCCATGCTTTATGAGGACTTCCCAAAAAAACAAGTTAATGTATTTATACATGGATTCGCGTTGCCATCATCATCCGGGACACTTTACCTTATCATGATTGATTATATTGGAAAAAAAAAAAATTTACGAATAAAAATTTAAATAGTTAATCGTGATTAATTAAACTAATTGTGACGGCTATAATGTACCACTATAAAATGTTACTATTTAGAGGTATGTTGGTAAAATGAACATTTTTGTTTCCTTCTCTGAACACAAACAGCATTTCTCTCAAATTCCAAATAAAAACACTATTATTTTTTTGCATATATTTACAAAATGCAATAATAAAAACATGCAAAACTCCAATAATGTAAAGAAAAAAAGTTCATATTAAGTTCTAAAAAACACAATACTAATGTTGTAAGTTAGAAAAAGTCCGTAAATGAATATTTTGTGGAATAACCCTGATTTTCAATGACATTTTTCACATGTCTTGGCTCTACACTGTGGCTGTTGGGAACTTTATACAATTCCTGGCCATAGAAACTAAAGAAGCATACCAATATTCAATGGCTTGTGACCATCCATCTTCCTCCAGAAGTTTTTAAAGTGGATTCAGGTCTGGTGATTGGTCTGGTCATGACAGGATCTCCATCTGGTCATCTGTCATCCACATCTTTATTGACCTAACAGAAACAAGGAAGATGGTCCTGATAGAAAAATCAGCCTTCAGACTTTGGGAACATTGTCACAGCACAAGTCATGTAGATTTTAAGTTGTTTTTTGATTCCAATTACTTATGCGGTATAGTAACTGCACTTTTTTTGCTATCCCGCCTAGTCATATTGGAAGAAGATAATGAGCAATAAACATCAAACTAATATAACACAACCTACTGTAACAATTCTAGTTCTTAGTGTCTTGTTCATCTTTTTTTCTGTACGTCTTCCTGTTGTTTTTTACTGTCATTGTATGTGCTTTTATTTTGTTATGTTGGTTCATGTTCACTCTGTTCTGTTTTACTTCCTGTCACCAGTGTCTTTCGTACCCTGTTAAATACCCTGACGTGGTCCACCTGTGAGTCTTGCTATTTAAACTCCTTCTGTGCTTCCCTTTGTCATGAGTTTGTCTGCCCTTGTTTCTGTAAATGAGCGTCATTATCCTTGTTCTAGTCTGTTTGGTATTGATTGTGTTCTGTTTTTTTTTTTGCTTGTCCCAGACATACGAGCCTACTTGACCTTTAATGGACCCCTTTTCTGACTCGGATCCTTGTCCTGACCCGTTTCTACACATCAGTAAAGTGTTTTGGATTTGCCCTTATTTTCGACTCTGATTCTCCCCCAGTTACAGCACGTGGTGTCGTTACATCGAACCAGACGATCAATTCTCTGGAGAATTTGCATTATTTGTTGTATTTATTATTGTTAATATTGTCAAATTAAGTCCCTGTCCTCAAGTCCTGCATTAGGTCCATAAGTTTGTTCGTTCATTACAACTATAGTTCATAGATTTTAACACTAGGACTCCAGCAGGTGGGACATCTAGCCTAGAATGGACCCTCTACAGCAGGGGTGTCAAACTCATTTTAATTCAGATTCACATTCAGCCCAATATGATCTGAAAAGGGTGAGAGCAGTAAAATAATAACAGTGAAATGTCATTATGATAATGTTTACATCTATAATGTTTCCCTCAAAATGTGAATAACATCAATAACTTTTCTTAAGTAAAACAAGTGTATTTTTTTTTTTTTTTACCATTTTCTGCCTCAGTCTATCACTTTGTCATTTGCACATGTGCAAAACAACTTACATTTCAATTACAAATTCAGTAAACATTTAATAACAGACAGAATGTTAGTAAAATTATATTTACTCTTCTTCAGTTATTTCAGGTGGTTCATATTTGTACTGTTTTATTGAGCAGAGCTGTAGATCTAAAACTGTCAAAGATTTTCATATGGCCTCATAGGAAACTTAATTGCCCATCCCTGCTATAGATAAAAAAAATTTCTTAAAATTTGCAAAATAAGAAAAATTGACAAACAAGCAGAAAAATTAGAGAAAATGAATAAAAACTCAACAAAATAAGCAAGAAAATGAATACAATAAATATAAATTGGTGGATGAATGCATTTAAAACGTATAAAATAAAGAAAAAAATAGACAAACATGAAGATCAGAATGAGTGGAGAGAAAAAAATATGGAGAAAAATGTATGAAAAAGGAGAGAAAACTCAAGAAAATGGATGATAGATAGATAAAAAGATGTCTTAAAATTTGACAAGCAAGCAGAAAAATGAGAGAAAATGGATAAAAACTAAACAAAATAGGCAAGAAAGTGAATACGATAAATATAAATTGGTGGATGAATGCATTTAAAACGTACAAAATAAGGGAAAAAAATGACAAACATGAAGATCAAAATGAGTGAAGAAATAAATATGGAGGAAAAATGTATGAAAAATGAGAGAAAATTCATGAAAACTCAAGAAAATGGATGATAGATAGATATATATAATAGTAAAAAAATTTACAAAATAAGGGGGAAATTAAACAGCAAAATGTAGATGTTGTGTTTGCACAGAATGACTCAGTCCAGTGTTTGTGTGTTGTCATAAAAGCTTTATTTCCAGTAGATGGCGCAACTAACCTGCGTCATGTGACCAAGTGACCGTAACCTGCCAGAGAGGAGAGTTTTATTAAATATATCCTGTCGAGTAAAAGGCCAGTGAAGGAGATTCTTCCATCTGTCTTTGGACTTATCACAAATTGAAGCTGACTGATTGTCCAGATTGATGATTTTCAACATTTAATAGTTTATTCAGTGTATGTGTGTGTGTGTGTGTGTGTGTGTGATAAAGAGAAAGTTTACTGGATTGTTAACATATAGAGCAGGAATAGTTTGAAAAAATTAACCAAATTGTAAGAAGTGAAGGCAGGTGTGGAAAAAAAATCAGCAGATTTAGGGATGTAATGTCCTGATAAATATACAAATGGGAAAATTATGTCTTATTATTAACTTGAAAACATAATTACCTAAGTTATATAGTATTTTTTTTATATATCTGTGGTGTGGTATGTATTATCTTAATACATATTCTTCATTTTGCAACCTTAGCTATGACCTGAAAATAACCAAACACTTGTGTAATTATACTATGGAATGGACAAACAAGTCCATAATTAATCATCCAAACATGATTTAACTTCCAGTCTTTTTTTTCCCTGTATGTAGATAAAGTGGATCAACGTGATTTTGATTGAAAAATCTTTCCACTTTTTTTTCTTCTTCTTTGTTCTCCCTTTAGATCCAAGCCAATGGGACAGAACAGATCCCTTGTGCAATTCTTTAATAACCATTACGCACCGCGCATTAAGGACCTTTACAGTAGCTGTCTGATCAAATCACACTCTCCTTATCACTGACCCTTTTGGATCTGATCCTGTGGTTCTGTGATACTGTAAAAGTTCCTGGATGGAAACAGAGGGAACCGGTCGTGTAGCCACTTGGGGGCGTCATATGTTGAGATTATTATACAGACGCATCGTCGCCTTCCGTGCAATAAAATGAAAGATATGCCCATGGAAGGCGCCAGGTGAGCAATAAGACAGGGCAATAGAGACAGCTTGTGTCATGTTTAGATGTATTCACCAGCGCCAGGATCACTACACATTAACCAGACAACACACAAATAAAGATATGGCTTTGATAAACTCATGACACATGGGGTAATAAACAACACTAATCAAGTTATTTCAGTGTCTTTATGTTTGGCCTAAAGTAACACATCATCAGTAGCTGATCTAGACCCAGTAGAGGAGCTTCAAACCCAAAGACCTCTGATAAAAAATAAAAAAAATTACACTTTTACTGCACGTTATGGTTTATTTCCACCTCAATCCAATCAGAATGGAGTGTTATATCTGTATATTTTTTTATATTACTGGATGGTTCTTGTCTAAAATTCACTGTCAAAATCAGAAATGTTTCCAGGCCAGTTATTAACTGAAGGTTTACTTTTGACTTTTTTTTTTTTTAATATTGCAGGTATGCCTATAGGTTACCGTGACTCCTGTTGAAATGTACATGTTAAACTGATATGTTTTAGCATAATTTCCTCAGTGTGTGTGACTCTACTTAAAACATAATCACTACGTTTCTTCTTATAGCTCCTGGTTTTTTTTATTCTTTATTTGCATATTTTGTTTTGAGAAGAAACTGAACAGAACAAGAAGAAACATGACCTCGCATTACCATTTGGTCAATCCAACATACTTAATAAAAATACGCATAAGATTTTAGATATCATAAATGTATTGCCTTTATATTTATTTTATTGAGCTGCCTTTGTTTTTGTTTGTTTTTTTTTTTTTTGTCGTCACTGTATAAACTACAGATTTAACTTATTATTACTGATGATTGTTGTACTTTGCAATTTAGGCCAATAAAAAGGCGCAGTTAAGACAGTGTATAGTTTGATCTGGAGACAAAGACGCAAAAAAAAAAAAAAACGCTCGTGCGTAAATTAGTTTTACCTTTACATATTTTAATTAGACTCTAAAAACAGATCTGTGCACCTATAAGTGAAACAAGATAAGAAAGTCTACAAAAATACAACAGCACGTTTTTTTTCTGCCCCCCCCCCCTCATCTCAACACACACACACACACACACACACACACACACACACACACACACACACACACACACACACACACACACACACACACACACACACACACACATAAACTAAACCAAAAAAAGGACAACAAATCCCCACTTGAATGAGATAAAGGGATGGCATTCCGTTATTTTTATTGAAACTTTCAAGAACACGATGTCGATGTTGTAAACTAGACATAAATCCAATACAACATAAACAAACGAACAACTTAAGAAACACAAAAAGAAACCTTCATATTATTATTATTATTATTATTCTTTTTTTTTTTTAGATTATGCGGCACTTTAACGACCAGGTTTGCGAAGAAGAAAAATAAAAAAGAGACAAAAACAGAATAAGAGAAAAGAAAAAAAAAACAATCCACTTTTGTCACATTTCTTCTCTTCTCTAAAAACATGACTTTAATTTAATTATTATTATCATTATTATTATTATTATTATTAATTTTAAAATTTGAAGCCATTGGTGCAGTGCGTTGTCACCTTTTCATTCGTTTTAAACAGTAGCACTTCACACACGGGGACAACAAGTGAAAATACAATGGCACATGAGTGTGAGTAACTAGCTGAGTGGATATTTGGGGAAGGGGGGAGGAATAAAGTCCATATTTTTTTTAAAGGGCGAGAGGGTATAAATGGAGATGGCAACATAAGGATGATAATAATAGCCCACAAACTATCTTTACACAGGTATATCGACAATAAATTAAGAGATTCCTAGAAACAAACTACTCCGTTGTATTTACACACAAGAACAATATGAAATAATTACATAAATATTTTATATATCCCTATATACAATTATAATCAATACTACCTTTTAAAATTTGTTTTAATGTTTACTTTAATTGTATGATTCCCTTTGTTTGTTTGTTTGTTTGTTTTTTTGGAAACTTTTTCGTGAATTCAAAAGTGTTCGGGTCATGTTTGTTTGTTTGGTTTTTTTTAATCCCGGATCACTAGTCAAATATTTTGATTCTCAGAAAGGTATAAAAAAGGAAAATAAAAAATAAAAAAAATCTGAATGCATAACCTAATTCAAAACCGAATTGAATAAAAAAGGAAGTGTAGTTTCAAACAGAATATTTCCATACTTTCCGTGTTGAAATAACATTCTTAAGGGTGTTTTTTTTTTTTGTTTGTTTTAGTGTTTTTAGTTTTTGTTTATAGGTTGTTTTTTTTTTTTTTTTGGAAGGTGGGGTGGTTGTGGGGAGAGGGTGGGTGGGTCATGCAACATTTGGCCAGTCTATGGACGAAATAAATGACAGGCATCAGATGAGTCTCCAATCCATCAAAAATCAAAAAATAAAAATAATACAGCAGTCTTTGAAGGTAGGCTAAAACGGTAGTAGGCTTAATACAAATAAGTCCAATCAATGCAGAGTGCATATAAGAAAACAAATGGAACTGTCTGAGCAGCTCCACATGTACAATAAAACTATAGGAGGCAGGACACAGCAGCAAATTCTCCTGAAGGTCTGTAAGTCACACCCCATGACAACTTTTCAGTTTCAATACTTGTATGGTATTCAATGACAAGATATTTAATTTAACAAAAAAAAGAGAAGAAAAAAAAAATTAAAATCAGATGCGCATTAAACCAAAGTGCATTTCAGAAACTGCAACGTCCAACAGTCGTGTTTACCAAACTTTTTCTTTTTTTTTTTTTTTTCTTTTTAAAACCTGCCTTAATCTATAATCTATAATCTATATTCGGGTGGCTCCTGCTGATAAAGTCTTCATCTCTGTCAACACTTCTTTTTTTTTTCCCCAAGACAATAACGAAATCAGAAGCAGGCGGTGTGTGGACAAAAAAAAAAAAAAAAAATTAAAATAAAAAATAAAAACACACAGAAATCCTATGGGGACCCGCTCCTGGGCCTGTCCTGGTTTGAGTCCAGTCCGCTGACCAGGCGTTGGATGCTTTGCAGCTCGTTCGCCACGTCCTTCTCTGTGCATGTTTTTGGGGACATGGACATAGAGCCGGAGGAGATAGTGGACGAATGACTGGTCACTTCTGACGTGGAATCCAGCGTGACAGCAGACACGGGACTGGCCGGGACGTTCGTGTCTCCTTTGAGCTCGGTTCCGCTGCCGGTCATAGTGGGCATGGCTGCTGCGGTGGTGAGCAGGGTACTGTCCGGTACCGTCATGGGCAGTGAGTATGGGCTGTACCTGAGTCGGGGGCGCACTGCGTTCAGGAACGGGTGCCGGTGAACGGAGGAGGAGGCGGCGGCGGAGGAGGCGGCGGCTGCTGCTGCCATGTATGTGTACGGATAAGGGAACAAACTCCCGAAAGGAGACATAGCAATACCCTGCAAAAAAAAAAAAAAAAAAGGAAAATAAATACTAAATATTGATGTATGTGAGCATGAAATACTGGAACAAATGTGGATAAAAATGGAAGAAAATTGGATTGATGTGCATTTTTTTTTTAAACATTTAAAACAGTGGTGCAAATAATTAATCATTTATTTAAAGTGTGTTTTATGTTAAGTCTTAAGCTTCACTTTTATTACAGCCAAGTGTTTTGTTATGCATAATAGCATTAGTGATGCATTGTTACAAAGCTTATGACACTTAGCTGAAGGACAACAAAACTTTGTCCAAAACATAATCAGCTTGTTATGCTCTCACTGCCTTCATTCACATAAGTTTTCACAATCTGAAGCTTATCTAACAAGCAGAGCTGCAGCACCCCAGCATGTAAACACCACTGGCACTTACTCAACACTTCTTTTTTTTTTTTTTTTTTTTGCTACAAATGCATATTATCTGATGCTTCATTCAGAACACGAGATCATAGCAAATGTTTGGACTACAAAAGAAAATGTGTTAGCGAACTAAAACATCACGTTTCCCTCCTTTGAGCCACTGAGGCATTTTAGTCCTCTGTACTGCGGCTTCAAAACACACACTTAACGAGCGCTTATCAAAAAAGATTGCCTAACAGAAGATTGTAAATTCTCTGTTTTTGCACACAATTGGTAAATACAGGTAATAAAACATGGCTTAAACCAGAAGGATATAGTTTCACTGTACTTAACTTTTATCTATAGTTAAAAAAAAAACAAAAAACAAAACAATACACAAGCAATGTGTAAAAACTCACATGCTTGTTTTCTTGATGACTGCAACATCAAAGCCATTTACATAACTGACATATTAAATGTGGCATCTGTAGTCCTCCTGAGGCCTACAGTCTGAACATCTACAAACCAAACACGTGCTTTACACACATGGTTAGAAGAAGGCCAACAAAACAGGTTTTTACCTGTGATGCCAAGACGTGTTGCTGCAGATGAAAGGGTAGGCCTGGTGCTCCCGTCAAACTTTGGGGAGGTGATGCCATGCTGGTCGTGTCCATGGTGCTCACCCCTCCTGTGGACACAGCTGCCAATAGTGGCCCCATGCCTGCGGCCATGTTTGAGAACGCGCCTCCCATGTTGAACTGCCCAGGGTGCAATAGAAACGGATGTGCACTTCCCAGGTGATTGAAAAACTGTTGTCCTGTTAAACCTGTTGGAAATCCAAAATTATGCAAGTGGCTGTGGCCTATGTGCGCGCTGTCAGTCTGAACAGTCAAAGGCATGAAGCTGTCCTTGCTTATTGACCTGCTATCGTCCGTTTTAGGTTGATCAAGGTTGGGGGTTTTAAGGTCTTCTCCTGAACGGGTGGTACTGGAGATGACTGTGATTGGACTTTGCCGTGAATCAGCTTGGCTTTTCTCTGTCCTGGGACCGCTACTGTCACGAATCCTGCCGTTAGAGTCATTGTTACTAAAGACGTTCCCCTTAGCCGGGCTCGCCTCGTGATCCTTTCCGTCCTCCGTGGTGGTGGAAATCTTACTTGAGTCCGGACCGTCTTTAATGTGTCCATCTTTGCTCTCGTCGTCGCTCTCGTCGTCGCTGTCACAGAAATCTGTCAGAAATAAAGATGAGGTATAATATGAGTATCCTGTCAGTGGAACCAAATATGTGAAACCTGACACGGGACAGTTAATAATAAGGCAGCGTAAAGAACACATATTTGTACTGGGTGAACTTATGCACATCTAATGTTTGATCAGGTGGTGTCCAGTCAATGGGTGCTTTTCCTCTTGTATGTTGTATACTGAACATGTTGAACGTACTTATATGTATACATACATGATGCATACTGGTCACTCCAGTGGACAGTTGTTCTACAGTTGTTCTCTTGTATATTCATGTTTTTTTGGTTGTTTTTGTTCCATATCAGTCAGTTCATATCATTACTGGAACTTGTTCTTAATACACTGTAGATTTTGCAGTGTTAATTTGGAGACAATGGGACCAAATACACTCTAGAAGAAGTTAAATAAACTCTCTAAGTGTTGATTTAACACTGCAAAATTTACTGTGTACCTGATCTGCACTAACATGTTTACGTGCACAGTAAATCAATTGCGTGTTGTCATTAGACTGTAATTAAAAGTGTCATTAACTATAAAAAGACAATTGAAATGTTTTATTTCGTAGTGTTCCGATGTTGTTTTAATATACGTTTTAAAAAAAATAGGTTAATTAAAAAGTTTTCAATCACAATGCTTTTTCTTTCATGCCTTAAGAGGAATAAAAACACTCAAACACAAAGAAATCTTGACTATAACGTCCTCATAATTCACACATCAGTGGGTTAATATACTTTAGAATAACCAACTGGTAGAAAACAAACACAACAATATGAATTAATTCATATCAGGTTGACTTTTTTTTTCCTCCCCATGTTTGTAGACAGTAATCAGTCTCATCAGTCAAAGTGTGCAGGGGTCAGAGAATATGAATTTGACAAATATATTAAAAAGTGACTGGTCTGAGTGTATACCTTTCAGGTGTGGGGGGCCCACGGTCGACACGGCAGGGGACGAGGCCTGACCAAAGCACTTAAATGACGCCTGTTCCCCAGAAGAGTCGTCTGAAGCTCCGTTCTCCTTCTTCTGCTGCTCCTCGTATGAACGCATGGACTGCAGAGCCAGCTGTTTCCTGTGGACGAGAACCCACGTTACTGCCGTCACAGGCTGTTGGGGAAACACTGTGTGCAGCACAAACGAACTGCTGCGGAGGCTTATGCACTTAAGGTTGGTGGAGGTGTTTAATGTCTAATATGTAGTTCACACACACACCCCTTTTGTTTTTAATCAACTCCCATTTTTGCATGTGTTTAAAATTCAAATATTAGTTTTGTCAGCATGTACATGTGTGTGTGTGTGTGTGTGAATTCCATAGCAAGTTATAGTTTTTTAAAAATATAGTTTACACTTATCTATTTATTGGGTAACACTTTATAATACCTACACACAATTGACTATGTATTAACCATTTATAAATGGGTTGTTCATTATGTATTAACCATTTGTTACCTATTTGTTAATGTCTTGTAAAGGTTCATACTAGTGTAAATGTAAAATCTTATTATTTTTAACCAACAGATGCAATGTTTACAACTGTTTCTTTGTTTACCTGTAAAGCAGATATACAAACACTGCACCTGTTGGTTAAAAATAATCTAATTTTATATTTACACTAGTATGAACTTTTACATGACATTAACAAATAGGTAACAAATGGTTAATACATAGTCAAATGTGTGTAGGTATTATAAAGTGTTACCATTTATTGTATTTATTTCTATCTTACCTCTTTTCCCGCCTGCCATTGCCTGTGTCACGAAAGCCTTTGGCAAATGGATTATGATCAATTTTTAGCTGAGTTATCTGGGGGGAACAAAACAATAACAACAAAAAAAAGGATTAACATGATTAATTGTTATTTTACAACTGTTTCTTTTATCCAATTTCAAAAGCACGAGTACAGTTCACTCCCATTTCAGATCTCTTCTTTCATACACTCAAACAAGTAACACACATTTCCCAAGTTAAACACGCCCCAAAAATAAAGCACCAAGCCGTGTATATACACAGAGCACATGGCCATCGTTGGCACGTTGGGGATCATTATACGATGGGATATTTTTTTTTTCTTCCTTTTGAACTTCTGCAAAACCACTTCCTTTCCATCCACAGAAGGAGGAGGAGGAGGAGGGGGAGGAGATGGTGGTATCATTTCCCAACAATATCAAACAGCAGAGGAGATGATTTTCCTTATTTCTAAATCTCAGTGAATAAAATACATATAACAGGCAGTTTCACACAAGCAAAATGCCCTGATGTTTTACCTTTTTCTCTAATCAATCAATCAATTAATCGATCAAACACACACACACACAGGAGAAGAGAGAGAGAGAGAGAGAGAGAGAGAGAGAGAGAGAGAGAGTGGTGGTGGGAGGAGGGGGAGGGGGGGTCCAGGGCCAAATAATTTCCACGTGATTAAATAAAAAAGGAAGATAACCTGTATAACATTCCACAGAAAACTGAATTTCTATGCATGAGCTACAGTACATATGCAACCTGTGTGCACAGACATGCACCAACACATACACATACATATATATATATATATATATATATATATATATATATATATATATATATATATATATAACAGGACTTTTCCATATTTTATGACAACAAAATGGTGCAGAGCATGACGATGTAGAGAGAGAGAGAGAGTGGGGGGGGGGGTTGTCTGACAGAAAGAAGGGCATAATAATAATAACATGTATTTTTGGATAATATTCTGGGGTGAGGACGCAGGATTTTTTTTTGGTTTGTTCATACCTTGTCATTTTGATATGCAGTGACTGCAATGAAATCCGTTTCGGGGAAAACATAGGTCCTGAAGGTACTGTAGGGAAGTTTTAGAATGTCGTTGGCCCTCACGATGTGAAATCGAGGCTGATATTTGTGCATCGAGTTGAGTATAGTCTGCAATGCGCAAAACACACACAGCAAAGGGGGGGGGGGATTCATCAGTTCACTCCTGATGCTAGATTCATATATTCCTGTTGGTTAAAGTGGTGGTCGTTACAACTAGATTTACATGTTATTAAAATAACATCTCAACTAATATATATATATATATATATATATATATATATATATATATATATATATATATATATATATATATTACAATATGTTTGTATAATATAATCTGTGGCTGCAAAATTAGCACGTTTCTGAAATCGTGATTGTAATTTTGATCAATAGTCTATACAGTAGATGTTTCAGACCTTTACTGTCGTTTAACAATCCAACAATTATATACATATGTAATGATTTACACAGTTTATCATTAGAACAGTGTTATTAAAGAAAACACGTGCATTGGACTTAATCTGATTTTAAATAAAAAAAAAAAAACTAAATTACGAAACATAAATATCTGTTTATCATTATAGACATGTGGCTACTTAAGAGTGTATGTTGATAAATAGGAAAATGGACATACATTAGTTGAACTTACAAATCCATGCTTGTCCGAGATGTTGTTTGTCAGTTTAAGTTTGTGAAAATTGACGACTTTTGACATCCACTGTTCACCAGTAGCCGGACTGTCCGGGTGAATGTACATCCTCTTTGGCATTTCGGGGTCGGCTTTCCCTGCCACCATCCAGCGGGAGTTATGAAACTTGTACCTGCAGTCGTCGGCTGCAACAATGTCCATCAAAAGAATATATTTGGCCTTTTTGTCCAGACCGGTGCATCTGACTTTGAACGGTGGGAACATCCGTCTGTGAACCAGAGGGGAATGTCATGAATAAAAATAATAATAATAATAATAAAAATATCTTTCATTTCTTACATAGGCTTAAACATACAACTATACATATAAACACATTAGATATATTAAATTAACACGCGTTATATTAGTCTGATAAGTTAGATCTAAGTTAGAATAAATAAATAAATAAAGTCTTATCCTCTCGTTCAGGCGACTTCACTTTAAACTGTGTTTTGATTTTTAATGGTAGGAAAAGGGCCTGCACACAGAATACAACAACAGCTATCTTTAGAAACAACCACTGCATGGTGCCAAAAATTATTTAAACCAATCTCAACACAACTATTCCTCAACGCATTATACGCGTAATTCTGAGTAAATATATTAATGTTGATGCATATTATAAGTGTAGGTCTTTACATGTGTAAGCAGATTTACTAATAACACCACAGTTTTAGTAATAACACTGATAATTCAGCAGTAACATGTAAATAAATATCCGTATTATGGTCCTTTAACGGCCTGATATAAAAGTAGTTTCTTACTTTAATAACCTATAATGCTTAGTGTACCTACAATATACGCAACTTTGCACAAAGCTACATGAACACGGAGAACTCTCAGCCTTTCTCTGCATATTTAAAAAATAATAATAATAATTGTCAAAAATAACGTGCCGTGGTATTTTGTAGTGAGACTATATTTTTGTACAATACTAGTGAGATTAAACAAATAACAAGATAAGACTTTTAAATTGGCTTGATTTAGATGAGTGTTCAGCCTGTTGTTTAACATGAATTAAAATTAATATGGGTAAATATTTAATTAAGTAGATAATAAAAATGCTTAGATTACAACAAATATTAACATATAAATAAAGCGTGAATTAGTTTGTAATGTGTACTGCAAACTTTTACACGTCAGGCCTATACACACACACACACACACACACACACACTCACTCACACACACGCATACACACTCTCTCTCTCACTCTCACACACACACACACACACACACACACATATAGACACACACAAAGGTATTTTCACCTTCCGGATTTAGTGATCACCATCTCAGTGCCCCTCTTGTGGAAGAGTTCCCAAAGCTCCTTGGCTTCCAGATGAACCTTGGGGTCATCCTCCACCTCCTCCTCAGGCTCCAGAGTCTTGAGGGGCCTGAGGTGGGCGGCTGCAGCCTGGTGTCCCAGAGAAGAGAAGTGGAGGCCGGTCTCCGCGGCTCCCATCAGTTGGTCCATGATCGGTTTTCCGAGGGCACCAGGCAGAGACAAGGAGCCGCTGGGAGGGAGAGCCAGGGCCGGGAAGAAGGGAGGCTGGTGACCCAGCATTGCACTCATGGCAAATTCCGGACCCCGGTGAGGTATAAACGGATGATATGCCATATTTGATCCTTGTATGACTGGATCTCTCATCAGGAAGTTCATCCAAGTGCAGGCAACAAATGTAGACAACGGTATTGATTTGACAGGATATTTCTAGAGCAGCGAAACCTGTGTTGAAAAAGAAATAATAAAGGAAGGAAAAAAAAATACCAAAAAAAAATAAATAAAATACAACAGAAGACAGGGGGGGAAAAATCCTCAAACTCTGCAGAAACTATCCAGTTATTTTTTTTTTCTCTCACACACAAGTATAGTGGAAAATCTCTAGTGTCCTCTTAGTTTAAATGTGTATCAAAAAAAAGTCTGCAAAGATAAATATTAAAAAACAAAATGTTCTCCATGAATCTTCGGGAGTGTTGCGAGACCGATTTTCTTCAGGAACGGACGCGCATCGGACACCTTTGCGCTCGTAGCTGGTTTGCGAACATTAGAGCGAATTAAACCAAGTTGGGTGAGTCACTTTAACAGACTGCAGCGCATTCTTTTCTCTTCTGTTGCTGTTTACAATATCGGCATTCCTGTTAAAATGCGTTCCTTCTTATTGGCTTCAGTCCTGCAGCGAGGGCGACGTGTTGAAATATTTCGATAGCGCCCGAATAATCCTCCTGCTTTTACGCACACACATACACATACACACGCGCACACACAACACGCTTTATTCCTCCTCTCCTTTTCGCGCGCGCACACATTTCAGAGAAAGACGTGTGCAGAGAAAAGGAGTCCGCTCACGGCCAGAGAGAGAAAGAGAGAGAGAGGTGGTAAGGTCCCATGCAGCTCCGTGATTTTCCTAGCGCCTCTGTGGCCCATAGGGCTTCATACTGTATGGATGTGTTGCATGTTACGAGCAGCAGCGCTACGTTTGATTGGCTCTTTGACGCTTTCGGACCAATTGTGTGGCTGCGTAGGCGTGGTTTTAACAGGTCGGGTGGAGGGGACAGACTTCAGACTTATAAAAAGGTGTTTGGAAACTCAAAAAAAAGCCTTTGCAGTGAAACATCATCCTAGCTCGGTCAGTGTTGTGTGAATATGTCAACATCATTACAGAAGTTGCGCTATCGGCCGGTGTGTGGGAGCCAACCCAACCCGGGGAAGGGGCTCCCTCAGCCGGCGACATTGTTATTGATGTGTGCGCTTGCTTTCTTCCTTTCGCTTCCCCTCTCTCTCTCTCTCTTTCTCTCTCTCTCTCTCTTATCCCATAATAGCGCAGCCGCATTCCTGTCGAACGCGCGCAACAGAAATATTGGTCACTTATATACACGGCTTCTTATAATGTTTGCTTTCATGAACAAATGTTGACTTTGAATAGATTTGCAGAGAGTTTAAAGCTGCGGAGGAGACAACATGTCCTGTAACATCCTCTGAAAATCACAGCCCTGGAAAATAGGAGCAGTTGACGGGATGAGGCGCTCCATGTCAAGTCAATGTCAGGTTAATATATGACTGTTATGATGCCGCTGAGGCAAATGTGTATTATTTATTATTTATTCTATGATATTTTTCTTTGGAAATATATGAAATATTAACAGACGCGTTTATTAACGGGGATTTAGCAACGTTTCAAATGTTCAAATGTTTGTCCTCTCTCTATAGGTTTATTTCATTTATTATATATATATATTTTTTTTACATACGAAGTGCGTGTGTTAGGCTATATTCACACATATATAGCAAATAGCGCAGATCATTTGACATTTTGGTAGAAAAAAAATAATAATTTGAGCGGATCGTAACGTTTTTCTGAGTCACATGTTTATGCACGAAAAGTAGATGGTGGATAGTGAAAAAAAAATGCTTGTGTACATCACAGACCTTTAAAACAAATCCAAATGTCTGTAGATATTTTCAATCACACGCTTCCAATCAATGCTGTAGTCAAATATAGTAGGTACGTTCCCGGAAAAACAATTCAGTTTTAATCACAGCTGATACTGAAGTGATCATGAACGCACCACTATCATGCAAGTCTGATCTTTTATTCTTAATGAACAGATGTATTTGGCTTTCTAAAAAAAACTTACTTCATGACTGATTTAGTCATATATATTTATAGTAAGTGGTATACAGTTTTTCCTTAAATTTAAAGTGCATTAAAACACGTGTTTTAGATTAAAAACAATGTTTTTTTTCGGATGCTGCTTTTATTCCAAAGGGCCTAAAGAAGTTTCCTATTCACAGCTACATGCCAGTGCTCTTTAAAACGCTATTCAACCACAAATTCACAAGTAAACTAAAGAGCGCTGGCCCTGTCAGCCACCTTGAACAAACATTGACCATCAATTCTTTGTCAATTGTCTGTCTCCGTGGATCCAAAAAAGACACTGGAGAGATAGTAGCTCTCAAAGTCCTGACGAGAGTCCACCACGACTATATAATGTCTTCAAAAACGGGGCAGATGTTTTGCATCACTTGGCCAATATTAATGCTACAGTGTGTAATTAGAAGTGCCTGTGAGTAAATTGACACAAATCCTGATGTTGGAAATTCTTTGAGTGATGTGCATGTACTTGTTGCTGTTGTAAGCCTTTGCAATTTTATGGAGGCCTGTGTCAGGTATTGTTTGCGTAGCTTAGATCTCCCAAAGTTTAAGCGCCCTGAGGCTCATTCTGGGTTTTTTTTTTTTCTGTGAGCAACTGAAACCATGAACTTCAACTGAGTTAATTCATCTTTGAGCATAGAAAAAGTGAGAAGCCACAGGCTTTGTGGTGCTGGCTCTTCATTGTCGCTCACTTGTTGTCTAGTATGATATGATTTATGCATGTCATAGTGTCCTCCTCGTCGTGCCTGGATAAGGAGACAACCCTTCCAGCAAGTGTATATGTATATGCATATGTGTAAAGTGGAGAGGTCTGACTGTGTGTGTGTGTGTGTATTGTATACACCCCGAGGGAGATACACAAGGATAGTCGGCTTATGTGTTTTGTGTTATTGATTTTCCAGAGTTGGCTAAATGAATATCTTGACATAGATCCAGTTGCTCCATCCAGTGCCTCTCTATGAATATGTTGTTTCTACCACCAGCCTATGATGAGGCCTTCCACTGAGGTCAGGCCTGTGTCAATTGCTGGCTTCTTCTTTAAACAGGCAGCCCCATTAGCAGCACATTTCAATTTAGTGGAAGGTGTCATCAAATAGGAAGCAGTGTTGACATAGCAGCAGCCTCTCGGCCTCTGCAGCGTCCTAAGCTGGCTTCATTAGCTAAGCAAGTCAGAGAATGGTCAATACACTATATAAACTTTTACAGGGTTAGGGCTCTCTGGGACTCAGAGAGGCTATAAAAAGGTCTGAGCTGACACAACTGATTGATGAAGCTAACTTTGTCAGCGCTTCCCTTTTATCCATCCACAGTGATCATGCATATCAAAATCAAAGGGGGCAGTATATTCGATTGGACAGGCTCGAAAAATTTCTCACTCCATGTGGGTGGGTGATATCTGTCAGTATTGGGGGATATGCTTTATGTTTTAATTCTGCTTGATCTGTAACAGCATCGACAGCAAGTTTTGGGTGAGACGAGCAACTTTTTTCAAATATTTCAAACGCAAAAAAAATGAACCAAAAAAAAAAAAACCCAAAATTTTTCTTACGATGACTTTTGATGCGTTTTTATGAAATACGCTTATGATATTTCAGTCTTTTTCGGTCACCTCCCAGTATTTATCAATGATGAAGAGAAAAAAAAAAAGCACTTAGGTCATGGGTTATGAAACCTCCATGACCTGACTACACACAACAGCCATACTGTGTAGGTTCATTAAGCAAAGCTTCAAAGACATTCCTGGAATTGATCACTGAGCTGCAAGTGATGTAATGTATGCTGTCCTGTTTATTTGCAGATTGTTAATGATAAGCATGGACAGACTTGGTGGCACCACTCCTGAATGGAGGAGATTGTCTAGTGAGAGTCATCAGCTCTAACTTGACATGATAGGGAGAGGAAACCTCACAAGATTAGTATATTCAACTACTAGACTCACTCCAAATCTAATTATGACATCCCAACACAAAGTGCAGGGGGACATGTTCAATTGACGGTGTAATGACTTTCTAAAAGGAAACCATTTACCACCAAGATTTAGGTGGAGCTAGCATTGATCTATTGATGCCATATTGCTCCAAAAAAAGCCACTGATTGTAAAGTACACTTTCCAGAATCACACATGTGTTTTAGTCAATTCCTGGGCGAAATGATAAACTCTCAGCTGTTGATGAATCGTCCCTGTCGAGCATTTTTTAGTGAAGTCAACCCTTGCTCTCATCAATTCCTGCACTGACCAGTTATAGGTATTGATGCAAAACAATTTTAGTTAATTAGGGGATGGGTTTATTGATGATGTTGTATTGACTACAGATTGACAAGGAAAATAGTTGTGTGCAGGAGGGAGAGATTTGTTCCTTTGGTTATGGTTGTCTGCCAACAGTGACACCAGGTCATAACTCAGTGCTACATATAGTCAAAGAGGTAAGTGAATGTAAACAAACAAACAAAAAAAGAAAAGAAAGAAAAGTACATTTAGGTTTGGGGACATTATCTAAATAGAGTCACCCTGATGCTTGAATGCTCTGTCTTTATTCCATGTCTAAATAAAAAATAATTTAACACTGACTTCTAATTAAAATTCAGTCAAATTAAGCTGCACTTTATTCCTCTTCTAATGTGTTAACATCCACCAGGGTTACTGTTCCAACTGAGCATGTTTAATTAACCTTGTGTTTCATCCACACAAACTAGAAAATATGTCCTTTAACCTTTTAATGTATGAATTATAAAAAAAAAACAAAAAAACTCAGTCAACATTTTTCTGTTTTTATTCCTCTTTAGGCCTGGAAGAAAAAAAAAGCAATGTGATTGAAATCTTTTGAATGAACCTATGTTTCATGGAGTTACAAAAAAATGTCAACAACACGCATGTAAGCTTTGAAACAAAGACACGTGTATTTAAAATATAATAACAGAACACTGTGAAATAAAACACTTTTAATATCAGTTGTTGTTTCAGAAGTCTGTTAATTATAGTGTAATAACAACAAGTAATTAATTTACAAGTAAATATGTTAATGCAGATCAGTATGAATTGGTTTATATGGAAATAAAACAACAAAAGCCATGAATATACAAGAGAACAACTGTAAAAATAACGGTTCATTGTAGTGAACGCAGTTAAAACAAAGTCAGTCACATTCATTTTGACCTTAACCCTATAGTACATTAATTATAGAATCATAATAAGTGGAAATATACATTGTAAGTCACTGATATCTGATCTTTGT
Organism: Siphamia tubifer; assembly: GCA_020466265.1. NCBI lineage: Eukaryota > Metazoa > Chordata > Actinopteri > Kurtiformes > Apogonidae > Siphamia > Siphamia tubifer. The sequence continues at coordinate 72,099,281 of CM035794.1, read as the reverse complement.
TATAGTTCTGATCTAACCATAAACTTCAGTATAGTTTAATAGGATTATATGCTAAATATTGATATAATAACCAGTGATATGTTAAAAAAAAAGGTAAAATTTGATTCTATTTATGAATTTTTATCATATGTTCCTATATTGTTGGACCAGAAGTCCACTAAACACTTGCTTTACAGTTCACATAAAACAAGCTGTGCTCATTATCACCTGTTTGCTGTAGAATAAAGGTTAAACAGCCGCCTTTTAAAGGTGCATTGTATTAACAAGTTTTGGAGCAAAGCAGCTCAGTGGCATGCAACACCTGTAGAGAATAACGCAGGGAGATTTGTCTACTTGACTTCATAAATGTCCTGTCAGCCTTTCTCTGTAGCTACAAGATGTTTGTGGTAAATGCTTCAGATGTGGACCATGTGTCAAAAGTCGTCAACATGCCATCACTCACCAGTGTGGAGATAAGTGTCTTTCCCTTTTTATATATTTATATATTTATATATGTGTATGTTCTGAGAATTTTTTTTTTTTTTTTTTTTTTTTTTTTTTTTTACCCCAAACCAGTTTTTTATGCTGAAAAAGACAAACAACGGTAAATGGGAAGCAGAGAAATCCTGGGGTTATTTGTCATCAAGTTAGCACAGTATGTTCCTCTTCCTCTGAATCCACTGGAGGAAACTGTTAGAGATTGTTTTGGGTTTTAAATCAGAAGTATTTAGGCTTACAGTGCACAGTGGGCAGGGGAGGTACCCTCATGTGGGTATCTGCTGTCCATTTAACTTTCCCAATATTGACATCAGCTCTGTGTGCTGCTTTGACTTTAACCCTCTCCCAATGTTTGAACCTTTTCCACTAGAGTCCAAAAAACCCCAAGACCTGGTGCTTTTTAAGAAAGTGGTAAAAGCAGTGCATTCCTTCACTAGAGAATCCCAGGCTAAGGGGTTAGGGTGGCTTCTCTCTAGAGGTTAAGTGGGATAAGTGTGTGGCTCATGTCAACCCCACTACCCCCCAATAGTTTCTGGAAAATTTGCAGTGGGGTCAGATTGGATTACTGTGTTTTGGTATTTACATGGAGACAGAAGGCTTTGAAATGGAAAACCATAGGCGGAAAAGCAAGTGCCATGCAGTCTGAAAGGCTGGGTAAAGGAAACCAGCAGTGATTTCCACTGATGGGATGGTTGAATACACGTCTTTTATGTCTTTCTTGCCCCACAATCAGACATTTTGTTACTTAGATGGTGATTGAGGTAAATGGATCAAGTGCAATAGCAATCTTTAAAGTAAATTCGCAGTAAGTGCTATGGAAGACATGCAATAGGAAATAAGGAGGTTTCAAGGAATCACGCTCATGCTCACAGATTTCCCCCCTCATCATGTGTGCGACTGTGACTCACAGACAGCTCGCTAAATGCAGTTAAAGGAATTTTGCAGCACAGTTATGTTACATAAACAGCAGTATACCTCTTCTCTAAATGACCTTGTAAAAACTCACTTAGGTGTCAGTTCCCCCTGGAGGTAAAGCTAAGGTTTCAGTGCCTCAGGTGGTCCAGTCATTTTTCCTGTTAAACCTTGTTGTGGACCTGTTGGGAAAAAGTTTTCTGTGTTATTTTGGGGAGGATTCTCCAGCCACTCCCTACAGGTGCTGTGTGCATATGCAGGCCTGAGCCCATATAATCCACCCTTTTCACTGTGGATTTGAATACAAACACTTATTTCACTAGAAGTAGACTTGTGTGTTTTAACTCCGTACTTGTTTTGATTCCATTTGCATTGATTTGAGTGGAATTTTCTTATTATTTAAATGTTTTTTTTTTCTCCTGTAATTTATGGAGAGTATTGTGCAATATTTATGCTTTTATTAATCATATTATATTGAACTTGTCATTGTGATACTCAATTTCTATCGTATATTATTCATTATTTCCATAGATAGATAGATTCAAACTTTATTGTGTGATAGAAATGTGTCTTTGACAGGCTATAAAACCACACACAATATAAACACATTCATAAAAAAAAGAAAGACCTTAAAAATCAACACAATAAAAATAACAACAGGACCCTTAGTATGAGCTGTATCATCATATTTGTTCATTGTCTCAATTTGTGAGTACAATTTTTTTTTTTTGCAACAAAAAACATGTTTTTTTGTTTGTTCTTTTTTTTTTTTAACCGTCCTGATGAATAAAAAAATCAACAGGTGTTAAATGCACTCCAGCCAGTCCTTTCACCTGTTGCTCTCCGTGGGTATAAACGCCACCCCTTTGCGGTTTGACACAAATCTTTTCTGTAAGTTGTTGGCTACTTTTTTTTTTTTTTTTCTGCTCCTGCTGAAACTTGACCTCCCGTTTCTGGGTGAATTAACGGTTTTGTCAGTAGCGAGAACAACAATTCGAAGTGTATGCGGTGAAGTCCAGGCGGCGGCAAAGTTGAGTACGGTCAATTGATTCTCCCACATGCTTCTCCTGCGTGCGCGCGCGCGCAACAGTTTCATCCCCTTCCATCATCTGTTTGGGAGTAATAACCAAAAGCTCTTGTATAAGTACGAAAAAGTCTGGCATGAAATCGTTGGACAAGGCAGACAGGACAATAAATATTATTTTAGTCAATAAAACAAATATGTTTCTTATCAATATTTGATTCAGAAATATATAAAGGTTTTTTTCATTTGTCTTTTTCTTTTCAAATGTAACACGTGCATCTTATATATATTTTTGTTGTTGTTTTATTTTGAAAATATTTGTGTTTTGATTTTTGAAGCTTCGTGGGATTATTTCGTGACTGTGTTGCATAATGTTGCCACGGATGCTGTGCGTAAACATCTGACTTGATGCGCATTAATTTAAATATGTGACAATAACATATGGGTAAAGCCCGTGAAATGAAAAGTGATGGCTTACCTTTCATCATAATGTGTTATTGTCTGCACAGAGATGAATCCAAGTCTATGTCTTTCTTTCAATATGACTTAAGTTAGATATTTACATATCCACTTTTTTTCTGCCTTGCGTCCACTTGTTGTTGTTGTTGTTTTTTTTTTTGCTGCTGCTTCTTTTTTTTAATGTTCAACTTGCACGTCGTTAGAAACTTGTGACATTTAATATATGAGTTTTTCTGTATTTAGACAATACACGAAAACCCACATCAAAATCCAAATAAATAGGATGTGGTCAGGAGCGGTGCTTTCATTTATTGTAGTTCTCACAGATGTTTTGCATAAAGTTTTTTTTTTTTTTTTTTTTTTGGGGGGGGGGGGGTAATGAGGTAGAGCATTTGAACATAAACTGAACCTGGTACATATAGGTTCCTACAGTAATCCTGAACTAGAGAGAGAGAGAGAGAGAGAGAGAGAGAGAGAGAGAGAGAGAGAGAGAGAGAGAGAGAGAGAGACTGTGGGAGGAAAAGTGCAGCCGATGTTCTTTCATTCACGATTTTTCATCCTTTATTTCTATAGTTTTTGCACCTTTGAAAAGCACAAATAACGAATTAAAAAGTGTTGTATTCTTTACAGGATGTTAAAAAAATACCTCGAATGATTTTTATTATTTATTTTTTTTATCACTTGTTGATATTGTCTCCTTTACCAGAGAATATCTACACTTTATGAAACGCAACTGGCTTTAAATTGCAGGACATCAGTCCACCTACCTGTCTATTACTGTTTTATATTACTACGACTTTATTTATTTATTTATTTAGTTAGTTAGTTAGTTATCTATTTATTTACTTCATCCTCCTTCAAACACAAACACCAGCTTCATACTTGCGCACACATGAGGAGAGAGAGGACACAAGCATCAATGAACCAACCAACCAATTAAAATCCGATTAGGAAATATCTTAGTTTTCCAACTGAGGGCAGTGAAAAAGCCTGTAACCTTTCCTCGTTGAGGTCATCTACCTAATAAGATCCATTGCCTATAGTGAAGCCGCAGACCTTCACAAATGTTTTTGGCGACCGAGCGTGGCCCCGGGGACCTTTGGCATACATCGTAGTTTAATTGGTCACTGTATTTAGGAATAAGGTGGGATTCCAGTTAATTAGTGGAGAAGTGAATAAGACTGAACATTATATGATTTGCTCTCGGCCCCTGGTTTGTTAGTGCGGATTTGGGCTGGATCAGCTTTTGTGCTCAACAAATGAGAAGTGAGTAGCGTGGTGCCGATGCACAGTGTCGTTTTGTGGACTGGCGACAGTCTCGATTCATGGGAAAAACTTAAAGGAGACCCGCGTTATCACAGGACCTCATTATCTCATGTCTGCAACCATCTTTTTGGAACAAACCCTAATCAAGAGTGGCATAGACCTACTTTGGAGAACTTTGGTTATAATGCACCCCCTCTCTCTTGTTCCCCTGCAAACACACACACACACACGCACACACACACACACACACACACATACACACATACGCGCGCGCAAACTGTGCGTGACGTGGGCGCCCCACGACAATGTGGCAATGTGATCCTGCAACACTGATCAAAATCTTTGCTTCTGAAAAAAAAAAAAAAAACATTCGTCAAAGACTCTTGCGCACGTGGTATTGGATTTGCAGCCTAGTAAAGCTCACTCTAAAGTCAGATATTTTTAATGTATTTATTTTCTGTTGCAAATATTGTATCTTTGAACATGTCACAAGTGTTATATTATTGTGTAGGAAATTAGAAAGCTTTCTAAATATTAAAAAAACCATATATATATAGGCATCAGTGGATACACGCTAAACTTTTTATTAGGCCTTTTTTTTTTTTTTTTTTTTACAAAAAAATTTGATTTTAATTTAAGTTGTTGAAAAATTGCTTAAATCTTTCCTCACAAACATATAGAGATCCCTATGATCATAGTAAAGTTCATGCATATATGTGCATTATAACCTACCTCGACTTTTACACACATCTCCACATTATATCTATAAGTTTGCATCAGATATTTCTGCACCAGGAATATTTCTACGCATGACAATGACAACTACACCCCGGGGTGTTCTCTCTCTCTCTCTCTCTCTCTCTCTCTCTCTCTCTCTCTGTATGTTTGTGTGTATGTTTGAGTGTGTGTGTGTGTGTGTGTGTGTGTGTGTGTGCGCAAACCCGCAAGACCAGAGCAGTGGTTCATTTACTTGGCCATAAACCATTTATTTACCTTCAGGTGAGTGTTGTGCAGAGTGCAGAGTAAAGATCGCACGAGAGATTTACACCTGTCTCTCGCTCAAATAGAGAAGCCTATAGCCTACAGAGATGGCCACTGGAGCCAGCTTGTCTGGGGCTCTGCTAGACAGCCCCCCCCCCCACCCCACCCCTCTCTCTCTCTCTCTCTTCCTCCGCCTCCTCTACTGTGGATTAAACAACATCATAAAAATGACCATCAACGCGTACACTGTAAACAGATTATTCTCCTCGGCGCCTGGTGCACACACTCAATGCTGAAGGCAGCAGCAGCAGCAGCAGCAGCAGCAGCAGCAGCAGCAGCAGCAGCAGCAGCAGCAGCAGCAGCAGCAGCAGCAGCAGCAGCAGCAGCAGCAGCAGCAGCAGCAGCAGCAGCAGCAGCAGCAGCAGCAGCAGCAGCAGCAGCAGAGAGGGTGACTGCTTGGTTATCCTATATATAACCTATATTTATACTCACTTCTCTGGACACTTTCCAGGACAGGTGGAAGTAACTAAGTAAAAGTACTACCTTTACTATACATGTTTTTTTTTTTTTAGGTATCTGTATTTTACTTGAGTATTTATTCTTCTGGCAGATTTTGACTTTTACTTCCTACATTTTTGTATAAATATCTGTACTCTTTACATTACATGGCTTTTTCAAACTAGACAAGATTAACAGTGTGAAAAATACGTCGTAAATCATAAATTGTGACTCACTATTTTGTAATTTTGAGTTTTTAATCTCAGAATTATCAATTTCTTATCATAATTATGACTTCTTTCTCACAATATTGACTTTACTTTAATGATTTTTACTTTTTTCTTATAATTTTGCCATTTTTTAAATCTCATATTTCTGAAATTTTTTCTCATAATTTGGACTTTTTATGTCATAATTCTGAATTGGAATGATTTTTAATCTCATGATTCATATTGTTTTTAATCTCATAATTATGCTTTTGTTTTTTTTTTTTAAATCTCCTATTTATGACTTTTGAATTTTTCCAAAATTTTCTGTCCATACTCACTAAACTGAGTAACCAATAAAACACATCATCTACACAGTAAGTCACTTTTAAAGGTTTTATTTTTAGATATTTTGACATTTTTCTGGTATTACCTGGTTAAATAAGTATTATTTCATCCAAAGCAAAAAAAATGCAGTTATTTTCTTAACAATTGAGAAGTTGTTCTTTTTTACTTTTACTTCAGTAAAGTAGTTGAATCACTACTTCTACTTGTAACACAGTGTTTTTTTCCACTCAAGTAGCTGTACTTCTACTTAAGTACAGAATGTGAGTACTTTCACCACCTCTACTTTCCAGTCATGTAAATTACTGACAAGCATTTGACGTCAGGGCAGGGGAGAATCGGAGGTGCATTTGTGGTACAGTAAAGAGTCTTAGTTATTTTCCAGCCAACATGTTCGGTACCTCCACACACTGTTACATTAATAAAACTGTCCAAACTGAAATAAACTATCTGTCATAGTAGCATTCATATGAAAATGATAACCATGTTGACACCACATGTTGCTCTGAATGTGACCAGACCAGCTTGTTTTGACCTCGGCTTTACCTG
>CM035794.1:72085064-72087564 GCA_020466265.1 Siphamia tubifer | reverse complement strand
CACTAATCTTGTTTGTTGTATCGCCACCACACACAGCTGTTAAATACTCCTGATAGTTTTTCATATCGTAATGTACAATATATCGCAGAGGGGGAAAAAATCGCAGTCATTTTTTTTCTAACATTGTACAGTGTTATTACTACCTTAGACACATTTAATAATTTTATTGAAGCCTATTCATGTTACAATGAGGGTAAAACAAAACCAAACCACAGACACCCCCCCCCTCCCATCCCATGGAGTAATCATGATGTTGACATTGGTGGGGACATAATTCAACCACTTCCTCATGAGAGACAGCAACAATAAATAAATCAAAATAAATACACAGCGAAAAGAATTAAAATAACGTCTCATTTGTTTTTGTCAACAAAAACTAAGAGACATTTTAGGAATGTTTTTTATTTATTTCTTAAGCCACATTTTGCTTGGTTTTTATTGGTCATCTATAAGTGCATTATATATTTAATTATAGTTATCGTGACAAGACCCACATTTACGTCTTGTTTGGTGTCATTTTTGTCACGTGATAAAGGTTCGTTGATGACAATATTTAGTCACTATAAGGTGCACTGTCCATGAAGTTTTTAGATTCTTCATATATAAGGAGCGTTGGATTATAAATGTATATATAGTGCATTAAGTGAAGTCAAAATTATGAGACAAAAAGTCGAAACACACAGAATTAAATCCATATACACATACATACATATATATATATATATATATATATATATATATTTATATATATATATATATATATAATATATTATATATATATATGTATATATATATATATATATATATATATATATATAATATGTATATATATATATGTATATAATATGGTGCACTGTGGGTTTTGGAGGAAATTAAAGTATTTTAAGTGTTGGAAGCACTGGTATAAGTGTCTTTTGAAATGAGTATATATGATTTTTTGGGCTTGTATGTTATTTGTACTGTGTTATCTGTATGTTATAAGTCCTATTTTTACCTGTATGTTAAATGAACTGTTTTATCTGTATGCGGTGTGTACTGTTCTTACTTGTGTTTTTGAGGATGAAATTGACCTTGAGCTCTGTAATAAAGCATCACCAATCAATCAGATCAATCAATCAATCAATCAATCAATCATCAATCAATCAATCATCATCAATCAATCAATCAATCAATCAATCAATCAATCAAATCAATCAATCAATCAATCAATCAATCAATCAATCAATCAATCAATCACCTTATAGTCCAGAAAATACAGTAACCTTTTGTTTACAAATGTCATTTAATTTCCCATTCAAATATCAGTATGGACATTTTAGAAACATTCAAATATCAGTATGGACACACCCATAGCGTCCATATGTAATTTTACGTCCATGTAGACAACAACAAAAACTCCATTGGTGGCGTATGTCCAAGTCAGAACGTACAGACGGAAGCAGCCATAAGTGAATACAGAGGAAGAAGCAGCAGAATGAAAAATCAAGAGCGGTGATTTCCAAAATGGTTTGGCCACTGAATGACAATAGCCAGGCCCCCTCTCTCTCTCTCTCTCTCTCTCTCTCCTCTCATCTCTCTCTCTCTCTCTCTCTCTTTATGTCTCTTTTTTTTTCTTTCTTTTTTCAGTGCTGCAGTCTTACAAAAAAACTAACATAATAAAGTGGGTTTCAGAAATTACCAAAATCTGATTTATCCTGATTTGAACAAATCATTTGTGATTTCAATCTGCAGAAGAAATCCAGTAAGTGTATCTACTGTCATCTGATTTGGTCTCCCTTCTGTTTTATCATAATGAAAAGATAAGATAAAAATGTTATCAGCACACATTCTGCCACTAGTACGACCACAGGTGTGTCCAAGAGCCAATATTCACACATTTAAAACTGTCACACAAGATATAGAAATGGAAATTAATGATTAATTACCCAAATTATTTGGTTTAATGTCATTGATTAATCTATTAAATCTTTAAACTCCACTCAATTTCATCTAAATTTCTTAATAAAATAAACTGAATCCTGTTCTTGAACCATTTTAATAACATGCCAGTTAGTGTTTGATTATATTATAAATGAAAATATTAAGATGAAAACTGGGATATTAGAGGCAGGTTCTTGTTAAACTAATGCAATAGATGAAACATTTGTGGATATTTATTGATGTTTTGATGTGTTTTGGATGACATTTAGACTTTTTTTTGTTAGAATATGTTTCCTCTGGATAATTATGAGACATAAAGTTTCAGATCAGCTGTTTGATATTTATATTTTGGACAATTTAAGTGATCGTATGATGTGTGAGAATCCCCATCATGTGACATTTTCAACATGTTTGGGTGGTTTGATGATGTGGACACTTAGAAGTTTAAAGGGTTCACTTTATTTAACTACTATTTATGTTTATAATTCACTTATACACACCTAAAGAAGAGAATGAGATTTTTTTTAATGGCGTATAATTTGGGAAATCCACAGTTAATTATTGATCTATTGTGTGATTT